>BQNB010002945.1:90493-119363 GCA_026074375.1 Tanacetum coccineum
TGTATCAAATACTTTGTTAAATCCAATGTATCAGTTTTAAACGACTTTTTGTCGTTCTTATATATCTTGTGCTATTGATCATTGAAGTAACACTCCCCAGATATCCTTATTCCGCTGTGACCCAATTTGGGGGTGTTACAGATTGGTATCAGAACCAAGGTTATAGAGAACCAGGTCAAATGTTTTGCTGGACTATAACCGTTTTCAAACATTGCATTCATAAAAAGGGATTTTTACGGGACATACATACACTAGTTGTTTGCATTAGTTAGTTTTACATGATGCGTATACGTGTTCATATTATAGTACATACGTTACTATAAGGGTATATTGTATATATACAAAGATGAGTTTGCATTCTTTCGCACAACTCTACATTTATTTATATAAGGGTTATGTATATGAATAGGGGAACATTTCTTTAGGCAAGGTAGTACGATAAGCTCGTAGGTCCTAAGCGCTACCTAAACATTAAGCTATCGAATATAATACCTTACCATCATTCATTTATGCTATAAGTGCATACTCGTATTTACCATACCAGCCTTATATAATATATTTATATAAGTTAAGTTTTGCTCGTTGCAAGCAGTTATGTTTTCATCATCGACGGTTACCTATACGTCTGTCCATATTAATCTGAGCCATAGAGATTACAATGAGCTTTTGATGTGGAGATAGAGGAACCAATGACGGATCAGCCTCTATCTGCTTATGCCTCACCTACAGCCCTATCACCAGGCTACATTGCTGACTCCGATCTGGAAGAGGATAAGGAGGACCCTGAGGAGGATCCTGCTGACCATCCTGCCGACGGATGAGACAATTATGATAATGAGTCATCTGATGATGACAACGATGATTATGATGTTGAGAAGGATGAGGAGGACGAGGAGGAGGACGAGCACCTAGCTCTGGCCGACCCTTCTGCGGTACCTACAGATGATTCTGTCCCCTCAAGCTGAGAATACAGAGGCATTTGAGACTGATAAGTCTGCTTCTACACCACCCACCTCTCCACACCATATCATCTTGTCTTTTGAGACCAAATCCCGTATAGTATGGATGTCTATTTAACACCATACTCCACGATCACCATCTGCTAAGGCAGGCATTACCGAGTTTGCTGCTACACTACCTTCATCATCACCACCACCAGAGAATGTTGAGTCACTTAAAGATAACATAAGAGTCTAGCATCTAGAATCTTGAGAGGCACCCTGGCCATAGACAAATAGATTTGTCAGTGTAGCTCATTTTGTATTCCACTAAACTTGAGTAATACTCGGTTGGTAGTGTTAATAAAAAGCTTGTACTCTTTTACTCATGTAAAACGATGTATTAAGTATTAACTTACGTTGTTGGTTATGATCATGCTACTGTACGATAGGGATTTATTTATGCCATGGTTGCGGTTATCTTATATCTATGCATAACGTGGTCTCACCTTACCTACTTGTTGGGATCACGGAGTGTCATGATTTTCCCTTGAATGAAACTTCATATACATTTTGTTCCCTGTGACTTTCAGGAAACAATGACAACTGTTGATCAAGGGATGAGTGTTGAGGAAATTGAGCGGGTTATAGCCGAGCGAGTGGCTAATGCTATCGAGGCTATTGCCATTTATGAGACGAAAACCAACATGGCCCGTAAGTCAATAAGCCAGACCGAACAACAAGAATGCAAGGTAGCAGAAGAGACGAAAACCAACATGGCCCGTAATCAAATAAGCCAGACCGAACAACAAGACTGCAAGTAGCCAGAGAAGCTAACAACAAGAGATAAGTGGGAAAGGTAAACCACAATGGGCGAATGTACTGTAAAGTTCGGATTGCAAAGAAGATGACCACATGACCCAGGATTTGAATCCTGCTGCTGCTAGAACGGCGAACTCACGCCTTTTATGATGAGGAAGTCTGAGACACTTCAAGAGTGAGAGTCTTCCATAGTGAAGTTCCAGAAACGTGTTGGGATAAAAAGATCAGCACTCTTGCTAAACCCAAGACAGAGAACAAAAGGAAGTTTGGAACCACTTCCCAAATAGACATAACAACAACATCAACAACCCAAACGCAAAATACCGTCAGGCCAGACACTGCTGGATCGGGTGATAAGAAACCATATGGTGATCTAGAACCCCGTAGCTCAAATGTGCAATTACCACCAAGACGGCTGTGTGCTCCAAAGTGCTATAAATGCACAAATATGGTCACATCGCCCGTGACAGTAGTAGGTAAACGGAAATGCCCAATGCTTTTCTAACAACCAAGGGTCACTGTGGCAAGTCCAGAAGTCTATTTGGCTATGAATGTGTGAAACAAGGGCACTAACAAGAGAATAGCCCAGAAGCGAAAAGAACCAAAGTCATAAAAACCAAATTAGAGTACTAACTGGGGTGAGCACATGGATAGTGGGGTGTGCATACCTTAAGTCTATATAGGAGAAACCGAACAAGAACCCTACCAACATTAAGGATGAGATCAAAGCTAAAAAATAAAAAGTTGGCTCGCCTTGCTAGCAAACACAAGTGAAAAATTATCTTAAAAAACATTATATCTCTAGGAGTTCTCGTTGTATTTCTCTTAAATTTCAGTTGTACGAATGATTTCAAATTATCTATCAAATTATCGTATTATGAAAATTTCGTCAATATTTACCTAGGTTCCTTATTTGCTCTTACAAACTACTCTCTCGAATATTATGAAATTGTAATGCTATTTTGACGAAAATGAGCAATGCATCGTTAGTCCTCAAATTATACATGGCCTGATCAACTATGTATAATTCAGGAAGGTACCATGCCGTGCTGAGAGTAGTCCACTCAAAATACCACTGTTAAGGAAACAATTTTCTACTTATATCATATTTTGTGTGCGTATTCATAGGACGCGTTTACTTTTGGAAATCGAATTAGTAACCATATCAACCAAGCAGACCTTCACTCCGTCAGGATTCATCATATACCAAATCCTAAGCCGAGAAGCCAAGACACATTACTAGTCGCCCTAAGACAATTTCGCTATCGAATTTGCTCGCCATTAGAGGATTTACTAAATCACCCATTCAACATAAACTTAATGCCTGTAGAACTTGGTAGTTTCGATGCTATAATCGTTATGGATTGGTTGGCGAAGTACCAAGCGGTCATTGTGTGTGCCGAGAAGATTGTTCGTATCCCCCGGAGAAATGAAATCTTAATCATACACAGTGACGGAAGTAACCATGGAAATGTGACACGATTAAACATCATTTCGTGCACTAAAACGCAGAAGTACATGGAAAAAGGATTTTCTATCTTTTTGGCACATGTTACAACTGCAAAGGAGGTTGAAAGACTAAGTCGGAGAAGAAGCGACTTGAGGACGTACCAGTAGTTCAAGACTCTCCTAAAGTATTTCCTGAAGACTTGTCGGGTCTTCCTCCGACTCGACAAGTGGAGTTTCAAATTGATTTGGTACCTGGTGCTGCACCAATAGCACGGGCACCTTATCGATTGTCGCCTTCCTGAAATGAAAGATTATCTGAGCACTGAAAGAGCTATCCGACCAAGGCTTTAATAAGACCCAGTTCCTCACCCTTGGGAGCTCCGGTCTTGTTAGTCAAAAAGAAGGATGAATCATTCCAATGTGCATTGACTAACGTGAGATTAAACAAACTAACAGTGAAGAACCGTTACCTGCTTTTCCCAAGAAATGAAGATTTATTTGGTCCGCTCCAAGGGTCCGGATGTCTACTCGAAAATCGACCAAAGGTCAGGTATCTCACACAAGAGGTACGAGAAGAAGAACATTCCGAAGACTGCCTTGCAGATCTCGTATATGGCCATTACGAATTTCAAGTTATGCCGTTTGGTTTTACAAACCGCACCTCCCCGTAAATTCATTGACCTTATGAAATCAGGTTTTGCAAACATATCTGGATAAAATTTGTGATTGTCTTTATTGACGACATCGATATACTCGAAGACAATGAAACATAAGAAACACCTTAAGCAAATCGTAAATGCTAAGAAGGAGGAGTTGTATGCCAAGTTTTCCAAATGTGAATTTTGGATTCCTAAAGTACAGTTCCTCGGTCACGTGATCGATAGTGAAGGAATTCATGTGGATCCAGCCAAAATTGAATCCATTAAAGATTGGACGTCTCCTAAGTCACCACGAGATTCATCAAAATTTTAGGTCTTAGGCTGGGTTACTATGAAGATTCATTGATGGTTTTCAAAGATCGCCAAACCAATGACTAAGCTTACTCAAAAGAAAGGTCAAGTTTGAGTGGGGCGATAAACAAGAAGCAGCTTTTCAACTGTTGAAGCAAAAGTTGTGCAGTGCACCAATCCTTGCATTACCTGAAGGAAGCGAAGATTTCATCGCATACTGCGATGCTTCGAAGAAGGGTTTGGGCGCTGTATTGATGCAGAGAGAAAAAGTGATTTCTTATGCATCACGCCGAGTTGAAGAGTCATTAGTGATGAAACTATACAACTCATGATTGGAACTTGGAGTAGTGGTTTGTTTCGCTCTCAAGACTGGAGACAATATTTATATGGAACGAAAGTGACGTTTTCACCGATCACAAGTTTGCAACATATTTTAGATCAAAAAGAGTTGAACATGAGGCAACGCCGATGGTTAGAGTTGCTATGTGATTTACGATTGGGATATTCGTTATCACCCAATCGTAATCACATAGCCAATCTACCATCGGCGATTGCCTCATGTCACTCTTTTTGATCTAAATAGTGTTGCAAACTCTTGTGATCGTGAACACCGTACACTTAGTTCCATATAAATAATGTCTCCAGATCTTGAGAGCGAACACCACTGCTCCAAGTTCCAAATCATGAGTTGTATAGTTCTTCTCATGAATCTTCAACTGGCGTGATGCATAAGAAATCACTTTTTCTCTCTGCATCAATACAGCGCCCAAACCCTTCTTCGAAGCGTCGCAGTATGCGATGAAATCTTCGCTTCCTTCAGTAAATGCAAAGGATGGTGCACTGCAACAACTTTTGCTTCAACAGTTGAAAAGCTGCTTCTTGTTTATCGCCCCACTCAAACCTTTGACCGTTCATTTGAGTAAGCTTAGTCATTGGGTTGGCGATCTTTAAAACCCTTCAATGACTCTCGATAGAACCCAGTTCAAGACCTTAAAAATTGATAATCTCCCGTTGGTGACTTAGGAGATGTCCAATCTTTCATGATCAAACCTTGGCTGGGATTCCACATGCGAATTCCTCACTATCGATCACGTGACCAAGGAACTGTACTTAGGAATCCAAAATTCACATTTGGAAAACTTGGCATACAATTCCCCCTCCCTTCTTAAGCAATTCAAAGATTTGCTTAAGGTGTTCTTCATGTTCTTCCTTGTTCTTCCGAGTATATCAGAATGTCGTCAATAAAGACAATCACAAATTTATCCAGATATGGTTTGCAAACCTGATTCATAAGGTCCATGAAATACGGCAGGTGCGTTTGTCAAACCAAACGGCATAACTTAAATTCGTAATGGGCCATGAACGGAGATTCTAAGGCAGTCTTCGAATGTCTTCTTCTCGCACCCTCAATTGTGATAACCTGACATAGGTCGATTTTCGAGTATACACTCGACACCATGGAGCTGACTCAAATAAATCATCAATTCTTGGGAGCAGATAACGGTTTTTCACCGTTAGTTGTTTAATTCCCGATAGTCAATGCACATCTGGAATGATCCATCCTTCTTCTTGACAAACAAGACCGGAGCTCCCCAAGGTGAGGAACCTTGGGTCTTATAAAGCCTTGTCGGGATAGCTCAATTCAGTTGCTCAGATAACCTTTCATTCAGAAGGCGTCAATCGATAAGGTGCCCATGACATGGAGCCAACACCTCACCACCCCAAAACCCAGGTACCAAATACAATTTGAAACTCCCTTGTCGAGTCAGAGGAAGACCCGACAAGTCTTCAGGAAATACTTTAGGAAAGTCTTGAACTATTGGAATGTCCTCAAATCGCTTCTTCTCCGACTTGTCTTCAATCTCCCTTGCATACAGAGGGTTGCCAAAAAGATAGAAATCCTATACATGTACTTCTTCATTCAGTGCATGAAGATGATGTTTAATCGTGTCATCATTTCAATGGTTAGCTTCCGTCACGTGTATGATTAAGATTCATTTCTCCGGGGAACGGAACAATCTTCTCGCACACACTATGACCGCGGTGTACTGTTGGGGGGGGGGGGGGGGGCGGGGGGGGCGACTAGCAATCCATAATGATTAGACATCGAAACTACCAAGTTCTAAAGCATTAATAGTTTATGTTGAATGGGTGATTTAGAGCAAATCCTCTAATTGCGAGCAATATACATAGCGAAATTGTCCTTAGGGCGACTAGAAAAATGTGTGCTTGGCTCTCGCTTAGGAAATTGTATATGAGAAATCCTGACGGGTGAAGGTCTGCTTCTGTTTTGATATGGTACTAATTCAATTTCCAAAAGTAAACACGATTCTTATGAAAACGCACACAAAACATGATATAAAGTAGAAAATTGTTTCTTAACAAGAGGTATTTAGAGGTGACTACTCTCAGCACGGCATGTACCATCCTGAATTATACATAAGTTGAGTCAGGCCCTTTTATAATTGAGGACAAACTGATGCATTGCTCATTTTCGTCAAAATAGCATTATGATTTCATAATATTCAAGATAGAGTAGTTTGTAAGAGCAATAAGGAACCTAGTAAATAATTGACGAAATTGGACCGGAGCGCGACGCGATAATTTGATAGATAAATTTGAAATCATTCGTACAACTAAAATTTTAGAGAAATACAACGAGAACTCCTAAGGAGATAAAGTTTAAGATAATTTCACTTAGGGTTTGCTAGGCAAGGCGTAGCCACTATCTATTTTAAGCTTTGATCTCATCCTTTAATGTTGTTAGGGTCTTGATCGTTTTTCTCCTCCTCATAAGTATGCACCAATCATCGCTCTAGTACCTCTAATTTGGTTTTTATGACTTTGGTTCTTTCCGCTCTGGGCATTCTCGCTTGTATGCCCTTGATTCCCCAGATCATAAGCAAATCGCCTTCTGACGTTTTGGGCCACAGTGACCCTTTGGTTGTTAACAGCATTGGCATTTCCCGTACCCCTACAGTCACCGGCGATGTGACCATATTTGTTGCATTTATAGGCACTTTGGAGCACACAGACCGTCATTGGTGGAAATATGCACACTGAGCACGCGGGGTCTAGATCCCCCATATGGTTTTCTTATCACCGATCCCAGCAGTGGTATGCCCTGCCGTATTTTGCGTCTTGGTTTGTTGTTGTTGTTGATTCTGCTATTTCGGAAGTGTTTTCAAACTTCCTTTTGTACTCATAGTCATGGCGTTTAGCAAGAGTGCTGATCTTTTTATCCACACGTTTCTGGAACTTCACTATTGGACACTCACTCTTGAAGTGTCTCAGACTTCCACACTCATAACAGGCGTGAGTTCGCCGATTCCTAGCAGCAGCAGGATTCCTACAATCCTGGGTCATGTGGCCAACCTTCTTGCAATTCCCGCACTTTACAGTACATTGCCCATTGTGGATTACCTTCGCCACATTCTCTGTTGTTAGCATCTCTTGCTACACAAACATGCATTCTTGATGTTCGGTCTGGCTTATTGACATCGGGCCATGTTTGTTTCGTCTCATACATGTCAATAGCCGGATAGCATTAGCTATTCGCTGGGCTTACAACCCGTTCAATTTTCCTCAACACTCATCCCTTTTGATTAACAATAAATCATTTTTCCTAAAAATCACAGGGAACAAAAATGGTATATGAAGTGTTTTATTCAAGGGAAAATCATAACACTCCGTGATCCCAACAAGTAAGGTACGGGAGACCACTATATGCGGTAGATAAAAGCTAACACAACCATGAACATAAAATAAATCCTCAGTAGAGTAGCATGATCATAACCAAACAACGAAAGTTAATACTTAATAATCGTTTTTACATGAGTAAAAAAGAGTATAAGCTTTTATTAACACTACCAACCGAGTAATACTCAAGTTTAGTGGAATACAAAATAAGCAACACTGACAACTAATTTGTCCATGGCCAGGGTGCCTCTCAAGATTCTAGATGCTAGACTCTTATGTTATCTTTAAGTGACTCAACATTCTCTGGTGGTGGTGATGATGAAGGTAGCGTAGCAGCAAACTCGGTAATGCCTACTTTAGCAGATGATGATCGTGGAGTATGGTGTTAAATAGACATCCAAACTATACGGTGATTGGTCACAAAAGACAAGATGATATGGTGTGGAGAGGAGGGTGAAGTAGAAGTAGAACTCATCAGTCCAAATGCCCATCTGCATTCACAGCTTGAGGGGACAGATCAACTGTAGGTACAGTAAGAAGGGTCGTCCTAGCTAGGTGCTCTCCTTCCTCCTCGACCTCCTCAACCTCTCAACATCAACATCCGTTGTCATCATCTGATAGGGGGGGGGGGGGGGGGGGGGGGGGGGGGGGGGGGGGAGGGTTGGGGGGGGGGGGGGGGGGGGGAAACTTTATTATCATAATTGGCTCATCCGGTTGGCAGGATGGTCCAGCAGGATCCTCTTAGGGGAGGGTCTCCCTATCCTCTTCCGATTGGAGTCCAGCAATGTGACAGCTGGTGATAGGGTTGCGTGAGGGCATAAGGATAGAGGTTGATCCTTCATTTGGTTCCTCTAGCTCCACATCAAAAGCTCACTGTAATCTCTTATGGCTCAGAACTAATATGAACAGATGTGTAGGTAACTGTCCAAATGAAACATAACAGCGTTGCAACGAGCAAAACTTTAACTTATATACATATATTATATATTAGGCTGTATGGTAAATACGAGTATGCGCTTATTGCATAAATGAATGATGTAAGGTATCATATTCGATAGTTTAATGTTTAGCGTAGCGCATAGGAACCTACGAGCTATCGTAAACTACCTTGCCTAAAGAAATATTCCCCTATTTATATAAATAGCCATTATATAAATAATTGTAGAGTTGTGCGAAAGAATGCAAACTCATCCTTGTATATATACAATTTTCCCTCATAGTAATATACGTTACTCTAATATAAACACGTAATCAAATTACGAATGCATCTATTCCCACCAACATAATCAACAAGTAGTGTATGCATGAATGTATGCACATATGTATGGTTCCCCGTGGTAAATCCTTTTGTATAAAAACAACCTGAAAACGGTTATAGTCCACAAAAACTTTGACCTGGTTCTCTATAACCATAGGCTCTATGATACCAATCTGTAACACCCCAAATTGGGTCGCAGCGGAATATGGGTCCGGGGCGTGTTACTTCTCAGATCAATAACACAAGATATATAAAGAACGACCAAAAAGTCGTTTGAAAATGATACATTGGATTTAACAAATTAATAGATACAATCAGCCCGAAGGCTTTACTTGTTCACATGATCAAAAAACAAAGATTTCAGCCCATGACAAGATAACAAAATGAAAATGCTACAAATCTTTAATGCATACATCCAAATCAAAAACCACCAATGTATCCATCACACCGCGTGCTTATTGATCCCCTGAAAGCACTGGCTTTACAACGTCAACAATAATGTTGGTGAATTCATAGGTTTGATAAATCATATATTGTAGGACCACAAGATCTCCCAAGTGTATGATAATGCAACAAATGCAGACATCATATAAATGTAATTACGTTGCTCTAAGCTCATGACACTGAAGCTTGACGTATGTGAGTACCAAATTAATGGCCTCCATTGCCCGTGGTGATGTTCTAACCCGCATCCTATATGTCGACATGGTATACTGTCTTGATCAGTGATAGCTAATCACCCGAACGGGTGTCAAACCCAAATATCTAATCATAACATCCGTGCCGTAATAAACAGTTCATGATAATTGGGCTCAGATTGGGGTTATCGCTATTAGGCAACATTAATCATAATATAAACCTTAACCACTTGTGTCCAATTGTAAAACATTGCATGTTTTTCACCCCAAAAACTTTGTAAAAACAAAAGCATGTAAAACGTGGGGCTATGAACTCACCTTGAGTTCTGATAATCCAAATATCGCAGATAAAGCGTCACGTAAAAGATCGAATGCAACCTAAATTATCATAGGTCGTATAAGTACCGAGTACTTATATTGATAACATTGACAAAAGTCCTGATGAGTTGTTTACATCCTTACTATCGTTACGGAGCTATCATAATTAAAGAGTCCCAGACATGACGTCGAGAGTTAGGACACTTTACACTCGTAAACCAACAACTCGTCGATACGCCACCCCGAAGAGGCCTCATTATGAAACTCCCTAGTAATATAGTACTTGATTAACCACATAAATTCTATAAAGCTCAATCACCCAACTAATGGTTTTTTGGTAAAAAAGTGTTTATAAGTTTAAAACGTTTTAAATTACCGTTTTAAGCAAAACTGGCGTAAACTTTCGCGTTTTAAACCCAATCTCGCTATTCTGTATGCCGATCTGTTTCGTAATTAAGACGAGTTCTCATAATTTGACATTTTCCTGTATTAATTGACCTCCTGGTGAACAGTACTTTTACTGTTCACATCAACGTGAGCTTTATTAAATTCGGTATTTTGTTGTCGTAAAACCCTAAATGCGTATTTTATTCGTTATAGCTCCATTTTTAATGATATCTTTCGAGGCGTTCGCGGGATATTGAAAGTTCTATAATTTTTAGGGAGGTTTACAAACATATAACTTTCTTCATGAATATAACTTATTATAAAAAATATTTTATAAAAAGTAATTAATTGTCGTAAACTTGACGAAATTCATACCTCGTTCGTTATAATTGAAAAACTTACGATTCTTAGGTTATTTTGGAATCCTAAAATATGTTTCATTGGTTTAAAAATATCAAAGACTTGCTGTTTTATAATTTTAGAAAAAATTATTTTATAAATATTTCTTAAACTCCTTTATTACACGTATAACTCGTTTTTACGTAAACTTTTTCGTTATTTAGATCCGTTGACAAGTTTCTTACCTTTTTGGAATCGTCGTGAAATGTATTATCTTATAAAAATATAAAATGAGTATGTCAAAATTCGAATTTTGGACAGCAAGTTTGCTTATTTGTTGAATACATTTTTGATGCTTTTTCTTTTATACTTTACTACGTTTTGTATTTACCACAAGTCTCATATATCATAATATATTATAAATCATACCTATATTAAGTGTCCTATTGTCGCCATAGTAGTCATCATATGTCCAAAAACCCCTGTTAACCAAATCATTAACGTACTTTAGGATGGAAAGCCAATAACTTTCCTTAAGTAACCTTAATTTACTAAGTTTGTCTAATAATCATTTTATACATAACCAAGTGTGTTAAATCCACTGTGTGACCCTTTTTAACTGATGCAACAACAACATAGGATATATAAATGTTGTACATTAAGATGACAACCAATTAAAAGTTCATCTTTAACATTAAAAGATCCTAAATGGTGATTTAAGGCTGAAATAGAATAATCATATGCAAAAAAAGAAAGTGTATATAGAACATAACGAGTTTCAAATGGGACCCTTAAGATGTATGATGATGATGATGAGCTAGTGCTAAACCCTTGTTTAGCCACAAAACCAAAGCTTGCACAAATAATAACCCTTGTTTTCTTAACAAAACCCTAACTTCCTTTTTCTTAAGTAATACTTGGAAATGGTGATTCAATGCTTGCAAATGCCTTAGTATACCTTAGAATAGATGTATATAGAAGTGTATGGATTGTAGAAAATTTTGTATGGATTTGATAGAGTGCTTGCTTGATGCCGTAGCATGTATAGAGCCAAAAGGGGAGGTTTGTTTGATTTTCTAGTTAAGTGTTAAGCATGTAAGACTTCTCTTACTAGATACATACATATATAATGCAAGACATGGTCAAAGAGACAAAGCATGGTTCAAGGGATGGTCTCTTAGTCTTAGGTATGGCCATAGCATGGTCTTTGGTCAAGGTATGGTAGGTATGGTGTAGTAATAAAGAAGCATGGTGTAGTACTTAAGAAGTATGGTGTCTTTTGACCAAAGTGAAGAGTTTTGCTATAATACTTGTACCCATTGCAAGAATTTCGGCAATACATAGGATATAGATGATATATTTTGTAACTTTTATGTATTGGGTATAAAAGTGGGTATTTGTTGAAGCGTAGAAAAGTTTTTGTGGTTCCGGGAGTGCCTAAACGTAATTTATCGCGAAACGTATACACTTTACGTATCCGATAAAAATAAAATGAACAAAGTTAATAATTAACCTCAAAATAATTATATAATCCTTGCTTAATGTAAACATTTAATTGTTTGATGCCCGTTTACATTGAACGCTAATTTTTAGCTTACGCGATTTAAACTTAATTCATGAAATCACAAGCAAACGCGTACAACACTAAAAATAAATAATATATTTATCGACGTCGTCTATGACTTGAAAACACAGGGTGTAGTCAAAATGACAACACCAAAATAGTACCATAAAAATTAAGTACGTCCCGGATAAACACATTTAAATTGTTTCACCAAAGTCAACTAAGTCCCGAGTGAAAGCAATTTATCCAGTATGTAGTCGAAATGATAACACCGAGACAGTACCATAAAAACAGTTGTGTACCGGATCTAGTCGAAATGACAACACCAAAGCAGTACAATAAAAACAAACTATGTACCGGATGTAGTCGAAATGACAACACCAAAACAGTAACATAAAAATCAAGTACGTCCCGGATGAACACATTTCTTCGTGTAGGATACTGATTATTTGGAGTAACATGACCATCATACAGATTGTGTAACCTCTTTTTACATCGAGAAACTTGTTTCTACATCCTTCCCCACGTAGTTGGAATAATACACCAAAAGCCACGAGTTGCAACACTGATTTTCATTGCGGTTATGACTTTCGTCTTCCCGGAATGACCTTAAACAAGGAGAAGGTATGAAGTTTGTCACGTGTACCCGTTGAGCATTCAGATGTATGTCTCCTTCCCCTTGCTGGTTTTGATACCTCAGAATCACAACACATTTTACGCACATTTACTTGAAATCTTGTGAGAAGAATAAAATGAACCCAAATGAATCCTGTGAGAATCAACTATTTATCAAATCTCTACTCATTAACTCTTATAAACAAAATTCCAGTCAAAGCTTTGAAACTGCTCAAAAAGAATATGTGGCATGAATTAGGGGGAAGCTAATTCAGAAGCTTCTCCTTAACCAGAAGTGTACGGGTTACTCAGTTCGTGCCTAGTACAATATTTCTCCTTCAAGGTACTACAAAGATGATTCATAGTGGAGTGCAGAATTGAAGTCAAATGAAAAGCAGATTCTAGAAAACTTTGACATGACCAGAAGTACAGGAAAATGAAGTTTTTCAAGACATGCAGCTAATTCAGAAACTTTGAGATGACCAGAAGTGTATGAAGAAAGTTGTGCCTTTAAGTAGATCAAAGGCCACTAAAGACATCATCAGCATTGGAAGCTTCGTGGAAGTTCTTATTCTTAATCATTATGTACTTGTTAGGAAAATATTAGGGAAGCTATCAAAGCTTCATGATGAGGTTGCTCAAAATAAGACGAATATTCAGGAGCCTCGAAAGCCTTGGTAGTGGAAGTTTAAGAGAGGTTGACTGCAGACTTCTACAACGAACAGAATGACATCTTCATTTCGGTATTCATGTCCACATCATCTTAAATTGAATAATATACAAAAAATATCTTAAAACTTTTCAAAAAGAAAATACAAAAATATAAAACCATCAAAAACCATAAAAATCAGAAAATAGAAAATTCCAAAAAATATTTTTCAAGACATGTCTTCTAAAAATCGATAACATTTACGGATCTAGAAATGTCATTCAATAATGACACGGGTCTTTAAATGAAGTTCGAGCAGAAGTTCAAACAGCTTTTAAAACATGTCTAAATGGCTTGCTATTATTTCTAATATGCAACCCGGTTTTTAAAATGAGGAAAGCACGTCGCCAAAAAGACGGTTGTTCCTAACAACGGGTGATTAAAGGTCTTCTCCCGGGACATGTATTACATTATATCCATGCATCTTCGACGTAATTTAACGCTCAGTACCGTATTTCTTGATCAAGAAAAGAAGTCCCTTCTATTTATCCAAATATTTTCCGTCTATGATTTCATCTAAAATTATTTGTGTTAACCATGGTGAAAAGGTGTTGTCTTTCTATACATAAATCAGCCATTTAAGTCTCACATCAGAAGAAGTATATTTAAAGAATTTCCTAATCACTCAAACAATGTCTACAACACCCGCTCTTTTAAATAAAAATGGGTCATTATTTGAGGGGGAGAAATTGTGCTAAATAATTCTTTCAAACGATCTACTGAATAAACAAGGAGAAAACTGGAAAAAGGTTTTTTTACAATAGCAGATCATGCATTAAAGGGGAGTAGATTAATTTTCAACTCATTATAGACTTAAGATGTTAGTGTTTCAACCTTTTAGGACTTATAATGAAACATATGTCAATTAGTAACTGTGCTTCTTTAACTTGCATCATGAAAGAACCTAGATTGCCATTCGGTATAAAGTATTATAAACCCCTAACGATTTTTTTACCTAAAAATATTGATTTCATAAACAGTTCGGGTTAAGCATTTGAAAAGTGTTCTAATTAAAACAAATCAATTTTCAACTACAAACCGATTTACAAGAAATTTTGACCACTCGAAAAATACAATAGTCTTTAAATAGAATACGGGTCCTTTGTTCGAGGTGGAGAAAGTTTTCGAATATATCTTCAACATGGTCACGGTAATTAAATGGAAAAAAGTTTTAACTTAACAGATAATAATTTGATGGCAGTTTTAACTCTAAGGTCTTCATTTTGTCATAAGTGTATAAGTATTTTTTAAGAGCTTAAATATAATCAAGATTATTGGCTTAGCTAAAACTAAATTCGATATATTGCCAACACCTCATAGTTTCAAAAAATCTTAGTTTGTTTGAAATACATTATGTGTTTTAGAAGCCTTGAAGTTGAAGATATGTTTCTGATTCGATAATAATTTCCCCAATCAGTTAATACTAAGCTTATTTTCGTATAGTAGAATATAATTGACAAAAGAGGTACACATAGGTATGATAAGTATGATGATTCCTTTAGACAGTCATTCTCATATAAGGAGAAATTCAGACATCCGGGACTTAATTGTCTTTGGTGTTATGGTTTCAATGACTTGTGTACTTCGAATATTTAGGCTTTATACATCAAGTCGTCTTAATGCGACTTGCAAGAAATATTTGAATCTACTCAAGATAGGATTGCTGGTTCGGGGGAAAGATAAGACAACCTCCATCTAGAGAGTATCGAGATGGACTACAGATTACTAACATGGAAAAAATGAATGTGCCACTTTTGGTTTGAACATTTCAGGTCTTGTCTCATACATAATCTTGTACATCAATAAGTAGTGTGGCAATCAGTGTTATGTGTCAGTTTAATGAATTTTTCATGAGTTTCTCGTTAAACTCCAATCAATTATAAACTCACATAACTGACACTAACAGAATCCCTCATTAATTGAGGGGGAGCATATATAGGTTTTCCGGTATCGGCTTGTATTTAATCAAACCACATTTTCCTCAGGGGGGGGGGGGGGGGGGGGGGGGGGGGGGGGGGGGGGGGGGGGGGGGGTGGGGGGGGGGGGGGGGGGGGGGCCCTAAATTTCTAACATATTTAAATCAATTAAGATCCTAAATCTCAAAGGGTTTGAAATTTTTGATCAGGGGAGAGAATGTGATTTAAATATTAAATCTGATAAAAATGTGATCTATTAAGACTCAAGCAGGTACTCCTCCCTCCATGTGCCAAACAATTTTGAATATCGACGCACATGTTAAGGGGGAGCAGTTTCATGAATCAAAAATCGAGGTACTAATGCTTTGATTATACTTCGCACGACCTTGGATGGATTTATCAAATGTTCTAGGCGAAGAGAACAGTACCAAAAGACCGACCCTGTATTTACTTTATCGGAGTTATAAGGATAGTATGGTTAGGTACATGTTCCCATGATCCCGCCAGAGCCGGAGGGATCTACCCAGGGACAATCCACTAGTTAGTGTAGAAGTCCTTAGGTATGATTACAAAAGGAGTAATGGTGAGAATAAGGGAATAGTGCGGACTGAGATGAGAGCTATACTGGAACATACCCAATAAGGTACTAGTAATGAAGTCTCGGTAAGCACCGAAGGGGTTGAAGAATGAAAAAGAAATGTTAAGATAAAGGGTGAAAAGAAAGCAGCCCTCCTTAAACATTAGGCAGAAACCGGGTCACTACATATGCTGTCAGAATCACATGGTTGATTGCTGACATTGAAGACAAGTATCATAGACCCAGTGATACGCTGCACAACCCTCCCAGCACCACTCAAGATCCCTCAAAGGATTCTTGTTTCATTTCTTACGGAGATCAATACATTTCTATCGTCTCTCTCACTCCGAGTTAGATGATATTGAAAAGGTGGCAGTCTGCTCCAGCCTCCGACTACTAAAAACCAAAAATGCACTATTGAGTCTAGAGCCATGAGATCATCCATAAATCTCGTTAGGACACTAATACAAACTATGCTTGCTCATCACACAATGTGATAACAAGTAAAGATCTTAAGAGTCCTACGCATTATCCTCGTGGTATTGCCAGAACATCCAGTGATACGAAGTACTCTCACAATAAAGCTGGAAAGTCCTTCAGAGCCAACATCAAACAAGCTCATTGTAGGTGACATGTGAGAACCTCTGAGGATTCAAGATTGATAACTGGAAAGAAACGAAGGATCGATTCCTTATTAAAATCAAACTTGTTCCAGTATATGAATTGACGAGTAGTTTTTGAAAAACCTTTCGATGTGCTCAACAACTGATTTTTGAGCACATTGACTGTTTATATCTTTCAAAACAAAAGTGTTTCTGATGAACTTTGATTTTATGTTATAAAACCTTCGATGTGTTACAAAAAACTCTTTTCTTAGTGACACGCAACTGATTTTCAAATCAATTTCTCATTTAATCAGTGGGTTTTAATTCACTTCTTCACTCATTCCGTGCTTTGTCTACTTTGAGACGCTCCAGTATGAGAACGGCTAGCGCAGCTGCGAAACCCTATCAAGGAGATTCTTCAGATTTCTACCTGATCATAGGCAATATTTATACTGACTAACGGGGAACCGTGGTTCTTGCAACATTATTCAACGAAAGTGAGTAAAGACACTTTCGTTTGTTTATTACTAACATTTACTTGCAGGAATCCCGACGGTAGCAGCTGCTGGCAAGAGACATGTCAATTCACAACCCCATGCTTACACTTCATATTCCTAAACAAAGAAATCATGATAACTGAAAGACCTATAACACAACTTTTGCTACTCTGATGATTGCTATCATGATCCAGAAAAGTGTGAGCGTGCCGGTTCGAAGGTCACAACGTCACATGGAGGCAATACTTCACATGGTTTTCGAAGGAGGGAAAAATTGATTCACAAATTTGGTTACGAGATCCTCCTAAGTCAAGATAGAATTAGGTGGTTCTTTCTCGTACCACAATAAAGTCGAGGTAATCCTTTTGAAACTATTAATATGAGCGTGGGGATTTTCCCTCTCATAATCGTGAAACGGTTTAGCTTGAACCAATTATAACAAATTCGTTTTAATCTCAAAATGATCCGCATTAATTTATGGTAAAACGATAGCTTCTCCATACCCTTCCGTGGGTGCACGGATTAGCTCTTCCATTGTACGTTCCGCCATTGGTGCAACTTCAACGATAGTACGAAGCTCGGGTTTGACTACGTTTGGAGCATGTCCTCTATTTCGACGTCTCGGAATGGTTACGTTCAAATTATTTGGAAAATTGGAATTTCTAGTTGCGCACTAAGCAAACAAAAATGATAAAAGAAAATATTTTTGTTTACCGAATAATCAACAAACTTAGGGTAACTCCCTTAAGTAAAATAAATTTTACAAAAGAGGTGTGCCTTTTTCGTAAGTGATACAAAACGGTAAATTTTTTAATCTTAAGTTCGAGAACTTATTGATGGATAATACTTCAGTTGAAAGTATTATATGTTGGTGTTCTTTTACCAACTTGGTAAAAAAATTATTTCTTATATTCACAAATTCACAAGAAAAATCGAAAAATTCGGAAGAGCAAATATTTTTGTAATTTTCTTATTTGTTAATCTTCTACTTATACTAAAAAGAAAAGAAAATTATTTTTTTACTTTTTATATTTTTAATTTTTTTGTATTTTTGATTTTTTCAAAAGCGCAACTTTCGAAAATGAAAGGTTCTCCAAATCACGATCGACAAACTGCAAACGAAGGAATCTTAATCACAAATCCCCGGCAGCGGCGCCAAAAACTTGATTTTTCAAAAGGTAACTTTCGAGAGAAAGGTTCTCCAAATCCCGATCGACAAAGCAAACAAGGAATCTTATCAACAATTCCACTTGGCAACGGCGCCAAAAACTTGATGTGGAAAAGTTATATATATACGTAATAATATCCAAAGTATAAAGAAAATTACTTAAAATCCTTGAGGACAAAGATTTAAAGTAAAAATCTACACAAAAATATCACACGTTTAACCGGTAAGTGATTACCGGGTTCGGTTTTCCCAATGATATGAAATTGAGTCATGTTTGTTTTTTGGACAATAAGACTTGTATTGGTTCCCAAACTTTTTTTTTTTTGGGAATTAATTTTCTATTATCTACAATTAAAACAATTTAAATAAGCAAGAAAAAATTACCGACTAAGCGATATTAAAATACAAATAACGGTTAATAAAGAAAACGTGACACAATAAGTATTGAACTAATTTATCCCTAAATGATTATCTAAACTTTATCCTAATCCTAAATGACTATTTAAATAATAAATTTACTAAAGGAAATTATAATACGAGAGATGATTAAAAGCTTAAAAAACGAAGGAAATGAGAACGGGGATCGAATCCCCGTTTCATCTAAAAAAAGTGGATTTTCAAAATTATTAACCCTACGAAGTAAAGTTAAACCTATGCTAGATATGATAAAAAGAAAAATTTTATAAAAAAAATTATTAAATTTTAAAAACAAGAAAATTATTTTTTTGATTATTTTTCTATTTTTATGATTTTTTAAAGTTTTTAACAAAATTAATTCACGAAAAATATTAAATTTAAGCTAAAAATCATAATTTTTTTCTAAAAATAGCTTATGATAAGCAGGATGCAGGAAAAATAAGAAATCCTAAAGTACTAAACTAAATAAGCCGGGAAAAATCAAATAAGCACTCAAAGTGCTTATTATACATAAAACTCAAAAATAGGGTAACATAATTGAATATGCAAAGTAGGACGTAAAAGTCCCAAGGGCATGTTGGTGAGGGGTGTGTGTGTTGAGGCTTATAAAAGGGAGAAACTAGGTTGAGGTCGGGGGTTCGAGGCTTGCTCACCCCCGACTTCCTTTGTTTCCCCTTTTTTATTTTTTTGCAAAAACCTAAAAAGCAAAGTTGTAAAACAGATAAAAATAAGCCATTTTTATGAAAACAACTTTTCTAAAAGTCACTAATAAGCTAGTTAACGGCTTAAAATTAAGACAGAACACACTTAACTTTTTTTAAACTTTTAACAAAACTAAATAAGCTAGAAATCTTGATTAAGCTAGACTCTAAACTAAATAAGCTATCACTATCTTAAATCTAACCTAATAAGCTAAACTTGACTAGAAATAAGCAAATTGGATAAGCCATAAGCTGAAAAATCAAATAAGCACTTATACAAAACTGAATTCTAAACAGACAGATAGCAAACTTTGAGCTTAATTTAAGATAAGCTAATGGAACCTTATGATAATCTAACTCATACCTACTTAAAGCCTAGCCTATAAGCTACTTGAAACAATAAACAAAAAGTATTTTAAAATTTAAATAAGCACTGAAAAAGCACAATGAAAAAGTTACTTATGCTGTTTTTGATGTTTTTGGATTTTTAAGAAAAGATAAAATAAGCTAAATCCTGGACCTAATAAGCTACAAACAACTTAATATTAACCTAATAAGCTAGTTAAGACAGAAACTAAACAAAAACTTAATGCAATAAGCTAAAAATCACAAATAAGCTCTTTGATAAAAACTACTAACCAAATAGTCTCAGGAGGAAACTTTAAGCTTATTTTAAGATAAGCTAATGGATCCTTATGGGAATCTAGCTTATACTACTATAAACCTTGACTAATAAACTACACAAACCACTTTTAAAAAGTATTTTGAAAATCAAATGCTTAATGAAAAAGCTTAATGAAAAAGTTGCCTATGCATTTTTACCTAACTTTTGGTTTTTGAATAAAAAGACAAAAAACTAAATTGCAGATCTAAAACAAGCATTTAAATAAGTTTTTTAACTCAAATAAGTTTTAATCTAACTAGAATAGCCTAAAATCTAATTGTGCGTAAAATATCAAAAGCTAACAGCTAATTTTTCTTGCTGAATTTTAAGCTAGAAAATGGCTTTTTGTCTATTTTCTCTACTGATGCAATTGACCATTATACTAACCAAAACTAAAACCATTAAGTGCATGCCTACAAACTAAATTACTACACTTATAAAACATCAAACTAACTGCAAAATGAGCAATGAAGGTATCTTAAACATGCTTAAACTTAAAATGCAAATTAATTTGAACTTAAGCTAACAGATTCTAACTTCCACTCACTAACTAGATTAAAACTAATTTTAAACCTTAAAAACCTTAAAGCCAGATCTCATAAACCTACCAATGAATTCTAAAACCAATCCTAAGGACTAAATGGCCTTGGCAGCACTAACTTGAGTTAGTGCTGCCTTGTGCCAAACACCCCTTAAAAAGGCTTAAATACATTTTAAGCTTATGAAAACAAGATTCAATGCACAAACAAGTAATACCAGATAATAATAAGCTAATTATAAACCTAATTAAAATATCTAAATAACTATTTAAGCAGAATTAATAAGCTAGAAGAATATGCTAATATTTTTGACATTTTTGACAGTTTTATAACAATAACAAGCAAAGTGAAATTTAAACTAACAAGCATACTCAATAAGCATCAAATAAGTATACTAAGTAGAAATAAGCAAATCTAAACTACAAATAAGCAATCAATTAGCAGATTTAAGCTAATAGAACAATTATAACTAGAAATTTAAATGACAATTAAGAATAAGAAAAGGAAAAGAGAAATGTACCTACACCTCAGCTAAACAGAGGTGATTTGCTCATAATAGAGCTTATAATAGCTGCTTAAGCTTAATCCCAAATCCTAATCTATTCCTAACACTTGACCTTTAAGCACCATTACCTACTTGAAAACTCTTAGCAACCATCCAATTCTATTGAGTTTTTAAGCATTTGATGAGCTTTTAGTAGCTTAAGTGTAGTATGAGCTTATGAAACAATAAACGAGCTTATTTAACCATAATTTTGCATAAAAGTAAACATATGAAAAGACAATTGCAATATGAGTAAACTTCAACTTTTTATTAATAGAAAAATTGATTACAAGAGTGAATTTGAAATTACATTAACTTGAAAAACAATAAGCTAAAAAGAAATTACATAAGCTAAAATTTATAAAAACTACACTAAGCTACTAAAAACTAGAGAAAGAAGAAGATATGCTGTGAGTGAGGCAAGGCTTTATTTATAGGAGATAAGGGAAGCTTCTAGGTCTTGGACGCTCCTCCTTGATCTCTAATCCTGGCCCTTGAATCTCTCTAATCATTGGATGCCCATTCTTAGCCATTAGATTGGAATGATAACACACAGATTGCCAGCGTGGCATTCCTTGTGTCAGATCCTTGTGCTTTTTTTGGCTTGTTTTTAGTATAAATTCCCACCTCTTGATGTGTTTCTTTTGAGCCCCGCGTGTAATTCCTTTGACAGAGCTAGCCAATCAAAGACGTTTGATGACGTTTTTGCTTGATGAGATGGCACTTAGTACTTGGAATCTCTTGTGGCCACGTTAAATTAAGAGGGTGTGGGTTAATTTAGGTTTAATTTGAGCTGGGTGAAAATGGGGGAGACGGTGAACAGTAAAAACCATTTTTCCCGCCCCCCAAATGTTATACGTTTGAGGTTTGACCCTGAAATGGGTGTTTGACTTGGGCTCTTATAAAAAAGAAATGGGCCACAGGTTTATTATTTGGGCTCGATGAATTTATAAGGAATTTGGTTATAAAAGGATAACGACTGTTAGTCTTTATAATATAAGGACTAACGGTGTTAGGGTTTTAAGGACTTATTGTGAATTTGGTTTAACATTAAGGCTCATTTGGGGTTTTGAGGGTTTTTTTGGAACTTTTGTGGTTTGGACAAGGGTTGACAAGGTTGATTTTGTTGGACCCACTGTTTTGCTAGAAAACTTTCGGCTCTTGTGTACTCTATCCGTTCCCGTGTTCATGTTTGCCCAGGTTTGATCCGTTTTTTTTTTTTTTTTTTTCTAGTGATTTTTGCAATATCCGTACCTACACATTTACAAACAATAAAATACACAAATACAAGCATATTTTTGCACATTTTGATCATTTATGGGCCATTTTTAGCATAAAAAGGATATGTGATTTCTCACATCTCAAAATTCCGCCAAAACTAAGTGTTTGCGGTGTGGTGGGGGGGATGTGTTCATTACGCATTGTTTTATGCTCTACAAACCAAATACATCAAAACTTCCCCAAACTAAATCTTTAAAAAGTAGCAAATACTTTTGTGGGGAGAGTTTAGAAATCACAAGTTTTAAAACACCCCATTTTCCCATTTTTCAAAACTTTTTTCCATTTTTATGATTTTTTTAGCAACTACCTAGAATATTCGACCTTTCCGTTTATTTCCAATACCGTTATGGATAAGAGAACAGATGCATTTCGATCCAGAGAATGCCCCAAAAAGGATAAACTTCATCGCCCCGACTTTTTCACTCGCTCCTAAAAACCAAAGCTTAACGATATCACGCTAATATATCAGTTAAGATGCTAAACATACTATATTTTCAATTCAGTGAACCTTTTCACCTCCCCGGACCAATTATTTATCGTAGGTGAATGTGCTATTTAGAATTTTTCAACTATGGATTAAGTTTTGCCAAATTCTTTTGTTTCACGTTCCACCCATAGAATACATGAGTTTGAAGGCGAGATTCATCCACGCGCCTTGCTAGCGGGACTTCAGCACGCTCTCGGCACTCCCAAACCTTTGCGGCTAGTGACCAGGCTTTTGACACCCCACAGAGACTAGTATCGGGACTCCACGGCCTAGGTTCAAAAACTCAGGTTTACCGTTATATAATAGCTTATTACAACTTAAAATGAATAGTCAAAGTTAAAAGCAAATTTAAATATCACAAAAAGAGGATCTAAATTAAATTCAAAACTTAATATTAAACATAACATTAATGCAATTGAACCTGGACCTTTTAGAAGGCTGCAAACATCGGTGTGAGCCGTAATTGCAACAAACTTTTATCAGTCTCAGAATTATATTCTACTTTTGCATTCTATAGAATGCTAGTTCACATCTGATCTTTTGATCCTTTCAAGATACATCAACTTTAATCATCCCACATATTATAATCAGTATTACTTTATTTAATGTGTTTTAATTTTTCAATGAATACTATTTGTGTGTTCATATTTCTTTATTAGGTAGAAAATGATCTCTAATATGAAAAAACGCAAATTATGAGTTAAATTAATTAAGACGTAAAAATTCTGCTAATAAAAACCTCAGAAAAATGTTTGATTTCAATTTAAACACCAAAACAAATCCCTTATACATCCACCGTATAAATATCTAAATTTCTCACGTACAAAAAAAATTCTTCAACACAATGAGATCATACATGAGCTCTTAATAATAACAACAAATCAATATTCTCCATCCACATACTTACTTCACCAAACACTAACAACTATACGAGTACATCAAAACTAACAGATATCTACCTCTCAATCCAAAAACTCTTAACATTCCTATACTATCACACCTCAATATCTGCTTATTCAAACCACCCTTTTCACCCCCAATAAAAAATAAATACCCCATGTAATTGTAATACCACCCAAAAGATCACATCCAAAAAAAAAAAAATACACCAATTCACCAAAAACCAAAAAATACCCAAAATATTTTTCCCAACCTTTTAATACGATATAACAACTTTCCCATTTAATTACATAACAAAACCACAATCTACAAAACTCCACACACATATATAAACACCCAACACCACCAATAAACTCACCTCACCCCCGAACACTCCAACACCCCTACTCCATCTCACCACCCATCCCCAATACCTATCTGTAACCCCCCCCCAACCCCTTCTAAACACCTTGTGTGTTTCACCCTACGCTAACACACATAACTTTCTAAATCACTCATACCATATTAAAGAGCTAGATGTAACTTCAAACCCCACACCACCATTCCACGCCTCCTCAATTCATCACTAATAACTTACCCTTTTCCCCCCCATCACCCTCTCTACAATCCCCAAAAATTTTAAGCACCTCACTTCTTCCTACTCTCATCCTCTCTCCCCCATCCAACCCAAACAACCCGCACATCCGCCACTCATACCCGTCTCACACCTCCACAACACACTATGTCTAAAAACATAAAATACCTATTCAACCCTCTCTCTCGCACTGTCCCACATAGCTCCTTGTAGTTTCCACACACCTCCTCTCTATTTAAGAATCGCTAACAAGATCCCTAGTCCTTGTCTACCCCCAACTAAAGTCATCTCGATCATGTACCTGATAGTTCCCCGTACACATACTTTTAGTCTATAGAGTCTGAGTGTGACGTTGCCATAATGGTCTAGTGTATACTTGATGATCCTGGTATGCACATCCTGTGAAGAGATTGTGTCTGAGCTCAATGAGTAACAGTTCACTACAACGTGCTGAATGTTGCTCACCATTGTAACTACAGTGAGATGTGACTACTCAAATAGAAAACATAATGAATCTCTATAGTGTTATGTTCGGTGAGAAGATGCGGCGTCATCAGGAGAGATGCAGAACGAGAAAAGTGTTCTTGATTGGTGATCTCCGTGAATGGTATAAGAATAGAGCTTTTCGGTAGCCTGCTGATGGTGTGTGAGTGAGAAGGTCCAATGGTAATCCATAATCGAAAGGTTTGTAAGTTGTGCCATGGTAGAATTGATCTGTAGTGCTCGCTCTGTGTTTGAAGAAAGTCAGATAGAAACTCTCGCTTCAATTATGAATTACATTGAGAATAATGCCAGTGTGGTGTTAGTGTAAGATTCTGCGGAAGAAGCCCTCATTAAGTGTCATTAAAGGTGTAGAGAGAAGCTTTTCCGCTGGGTGGTGATAAAACCTCGCTGCGGGTTTAGATATAGATCTCACAGCATCTCACCCTCTCAGACAGACATCCCCCCCAATCCAGCCCCCTATACAGAACTGTGTTCCAGGTGCGCATCATAAGCCCCCCTTACCATAATAGATCTTGTGACTGCAAAAGCAATACACGAACTATACTCACCCTCTCATGATCGCAGTCAGTGAGACCGTGTGTTTAAATGACCAACACTACACACCTACACTCCTCTCGACACCTTGTATATCTCTCCCGCTAGCACCCCCGTACTCCGGGTCCTTCCACTCAACACGCGACCCTTCATCCCTATTATCGCCTCACATCCCACCTATCGCCCTTGTCTTTGCCCCCCTCCTCGCCATCTGTGCGTTTTGCTATTTGTGTTGTGCAGGAACGGATATCTAAGAAAAGGACAAAAATAGAAGCCAAATCGACAAAACGTAGCACGAGAACGGAAAAAGCATGAAAGAAAAGTCAAGTCAAAGCCATAAAGTCAAAGTCAAATCAAGTCAAAGTCAACCCCAGGAAATGGATTCAGAAAGAGCATCAAAAACCAAACCCGAACACGTAAACTGCCAAAAGTGGGCCCACCCGTACCCACCTAGTGGGTCCAGGACAACCCAGTTATACACTTATAAACTCTAAACCCTTAATAAAAGCCCAACACCCTTATCTCTATACCCGGCCCAAACAAATAGCCCAACACCATCACCCTTATAACTCCCGTCAACACCATTACCTTTTATAACACCCCCAATTAGTCCTTTAAGGACTAACGGTGCAAACCCGAACCAAACTACATAGACTTACTATGAACAAACCAAGGTCCATCACTGCAATGGACTTATACACTTTGAGGGATCGTTTTTGCCAATTACAAAACTTTTAAAAAATGCGCGTAGTACTGTTCATCATCTCTTACAAAAAATTCCCTGTCTTCACTACCAGACAAAACATCCCTCCCCTTTCTTCTCCCCTATGTCGTCCAACACCTCTACACACCTTATCCCACCAATTGCCACCTTGGCAATCCCACCAATCCCTATTCGTTTAAGGAAAATGACAAGGATTTAAGGGTGTTGATCATACAAGTTGAGGAGCACTCAATTTGGACGGCTATGATGACATTTGTGACCTCTCTCACACAACAAGCACACCCTTGAGCTGTCTCTATGAAGAAACACACATCAAGGCCTAGAACCTTCATACGTCTAGTATAAATAGGTTCATGTGTAAGCCATTTGGCAACCTAGTTTTTTTTATATATGTAGCTTTTACCTAGTTTTTTTTATTGTCTTTTAATTTACAAAATCTTGTAATCTGTTTTTGAGTTTAATGAAAATTTGAAAGTTTTAAGCTAGATTGTGATTCATGTTTTTATCATTGTTAAAAACTCCTCATAAGTTACTAAAGGCCCTCGTTTAATCATATAAGCTAGCTGTTTTTTATAAAAAGACTAAGTACTTAAGAAAGAAACTTTACAAAACACAAAAAGAAATCCACCCCTAAAATCACCTCAGCTTTTATGGAAGATAAGCAAACAATGGATGTGCTTATAGACCCCACTAGCTTGTGCAAACAAGCTAGAGCTTGTTAGATAAGCTCTCCAAGAGCCTTTTTTTCCCTGTTTGTGCAAGGGGGCAAATTTTAGCTTATTAACTGTAGCATAGTTTATTGTGCTTAATTTCTGCTTATTCTTGCTTGTTTATGCTTATTTATGTTAGTAAATGCTTATTTATGTTAGTAAATGCTTATTTATGCCTACTTATAGTCTAGATATCATTTGTCTAAGTTTTCCTTAAATCTGTCTTGAATAGCTTATATAACTAGCAATATCTGTTTTGGCTTATTTTAGTGCTTATAAGTTGTTTAAATATGCTAAATGTTGCTTAATATGCTTGATTAACATCTGGTCTTTGAAAAGTTATAGCTTAAATAGCTTTTATCAAGTTAAAAGCAATAAAACTGTTTTTAAAGGGGTGTTTGGTTTAACTTGTTTAATGGGTCAAATGGGTGAAATCTTGCTTTGTGCTTTTGAGTCAGTTTTGATTAGTTAAAAGTAGTCATAAAAGTCATTTTGTTTAAGTTTTTAAGTGAAAAATATCAAAATCATTAGTTATACAAAGAGTTGTTTGAATCTGAGAACATATAGCTTATTATATAAGCTTATTTGATTAGACTTGTGATTTTTGTGAGATTTTGATGTTTATGTGTTTGTTTGAGTGCTAAAACAAAGTCCATAAGACCTGCATTTGTTGACTTGTGTTTTGCCATTCCTGTCAAAAATTTTGCAAAGTGTGAAAAATAGAAGAAACAACTTTTTGATTTGCTTATTTTGGCTTATCCTGTAATTCAAACTGCTTTTTGATTGTTGTTATGTGTTCTTTGATGTTTAAACTTGATCTGTTTGTTGGTCTCATTGCCATAAGGTTCTGACTGTGTGCTTATTTTTAAGCTCAAAATTGGTAGTTTGCAAAGATTGAAAATTTTGCTAAGTGTTGTATCTGTGTGAAATAGCTTTTTCATCAAGCTTTTTCTTGGCTTATAAGTTTTTCAAACTGTTTTCTGATTGAGGATTTAAGTAGCTTTTTGGATAAGCTGTAAGGGCTTATAAGTTGTTTAGCCATAAGGATCCATCTTGGTGCTTATTTTTAAGCCCAAAAGTGACTCTATGGGTTGTTTGACTGCCTGATTTAGCTGCTTTGCTTATCTGTTGTCTTATAGCTTTTCTGCTTAACTATTGTGCTTATTTATGTTTAGGTTTGCTTATTAGGTTTAGGTAGATATTTGTGTTTGCTTATCTTGCTTTTCACTAGCTTAATTTGCCTAGAATAGCTTAACTGATTTCCCCTCTTAGGACTTAGTATAAAATTGTGAAACTGTTAGCTTATTTTGGCTTTTATTGTGCTTATTTTTAAGTTTTAAAAAATTTGTCTTCATTAAAGTTGAGATTTTACAGCTTATTTATAAGTTGTGTTAAAAAGTTTTAAAAAAAGTCAAAAGGGGAATTAGGGAAGTTGAGGGTGAGCAGGACTCGAACCCTCAACCTCAACCCATTTCAACCCTTTAACAGACACAATCTTTACTGCTGCGCCCTTGGGACTTTTTCGTTAAAGTCTCAAAGGCTTTGGTATTTAACACCTTTTTGAGCCCATTTTCTCCAAGCCACTTCGTGGCTTATTTTGAGCTTTTACGAGCTTATTTGATAAGCTGGTATCACCAGCTTATTTTTCTTAGAATCTTTGCATCATTTAGGACTTTTCCTTTTTTTTAGAATTTTTCATACTTATTTGTTATTTTTAATCATTTTTCGTAGGTTAAAAAATTTAAAAAGTCATTAAAAATTGAAAAAGTTTTTAGAAAATTAAAAAAAAAATTTGTTTTAGAATAAATATTTTTAGGTTTACAAGCATTAAAATCATTTTTA
>BQNB010002946.1:0-71645 GCA_026074375.1 Tanacetum coccineum
CAAGCAAAACCATGACCGAGGCTCAAGCACATTACACTACAACGGAAAAAGAATTACTTGCCGTAGTATATGGTTTTGAGAAATTTTGGCCATATCTTATCTTGTCTAAAAGCATAGTGTATACGGACCATTCAGCTCTCAAGTATCTGCTCACTAAGCAGGATGGTAAGCCAAGATTGCTCCGATGGATTTTGCTGCTCCAAGAATTTGATGTCGTTATCCGTGATAAAAAAGGAGCAGGAAATCTCGCCGTCGACCACCTTTCTAGACTTGAAAATCCCCATCAAAGTGAGCTTGAGAAAAAGGAAATTACAGAAACATTTCCTCTCGAGACACTTGTGATGGTTACCTTTCATAGTGATGATAATGCCCCATGGTTTGACCATTTTGCAAACTACCATGCGGGGAATTTTGTGATGAAAGGGATGTCGTCCCAGCAGAAAAACAAGTTTTTCAAAGATGTCAAGCATTACTTTTGGGATGACCCCTTCATGTTTAAGATATGTGTGGATCAAGTGATCCGGCGGTGTGTGCACGGCAAGGAAGCTCTCGACATCCTCAAAGCTTGCCATAATGGACCCACGGGGGGACATCATGGTGCAAATCTCACCGCCAAAAAATCTTTGATGCCGATTTCTTATGGCCTACGATTTACAAAGATGCCCACGAGTTGGTTAAAAACTGCGACTCGTGCCAACGTCAAGGAAAAATTTCACAACGTGATGAAATGCCTCAAAATTCCATCCAAGTTTGTAAAATCTTTAACGTTTGGGGCATTGACTTCATGGGGCCGTTCCCGTCTTCAAGAGGGAACAAATATATACTCGTGGCCGTCGATTACTTTTCAAAATAGGTTGAAGCTCAACCAATGAAGAACAAAGCCACCAAACACCAATAAACCCCCGAACCTAAACCCGACCCTTAACCCTACCCCGAGCCGCGGTTAAACTTATAACCTATTTACATTTACTATTCACTCACTCTCACTCTCTCCCCCAATTCGATTACTAAACTTACACACACACGACTCGACACCCCACTCAAGATCACTGAACCCCTAGTTTATAAACCTTTCACCCCACCTAAATTAACCTTAGGGTTAATCCACCTCTCACAACCCTTAACCCATCTGTCACTATCAATTAAACCCCCAACCCAATCCACCCTGGCAAAATGAGATGAAATGATTGGGTGATGTGACGTGTGTGAGTGTTTACACTCACATAACTAATCACACTCCTTTTGGGGGGGCCCCCCCCCCCCCACGTCACACACACACACCGGTTGATAATTGTTAATCCCACCGCCTATATGCAAAGATAAGGATGAGAGAAATGATTGAAGGGGTCCAGTATTAAGAGGTATAGAAGGAATCTAGAAGATGGCAAGAGGTGAAGCTTCGTGGGTATAGAAAATGACCCCTCATCATAATCCGCTTATGGGGTGGGAAAAATTTTAGTTTTTTATTAGTAGTTTAATTTTTTTTTCGATTTCAGTTTTATAGTAGTTCTCTCTTTAAATGTAAGTTCAATTTCATGTTTATGTAAATTTTCATTTCGAATTTAAGAATCCCTTTTTCGTTTTTTAATAAAAGAATTGTTTCATTTAAGCTCTTGTGTTTTTCTTTTTAAATCGTATTGAAAAATATTGTGTTTGGAGTTTGATGTGTTCATCTCGATCAGGCTTGATACCATCCTGGAATTGGATGGCTCTACGGTATCAAGAGGTGTTTTAGAAAGCTATTGGATAGCATATCAGGACCTACGTGTAGAGAAATTTGTTTGTTTGAATCTAGGGCTTATGTGAATAAGCCATAAGCCCCACACAGCTTATTGCTGTTTCCTGTTCATGCTGGGAACACCAAGGTACACACTATTTAGGTTTAATTTGTTTTACATTTGTTTTTTTTTTTTTCTGTTTTCTTAATAAGCTGCTGTATCTGTTCAAGTAATACTGTTTAATATAAGTTTAAATAAGCTTGTTTGGATTTGCTAATAGTTTTGAATAAGAAGCAAGATTTTATAAGTAGAAAAATTTTTCAATGTGCCTTAGAAGTTGCTTGTTTAATTTAGTTTGAGAGGTAGATTACTAAGCTGCTAGAGCTAATAAGCTTATTCAGCTTATTTCAAATAAGTTAGAGTTAAGATTTATAAAAGTTGTTTCTTAAAAAGTTAGTATAATAAGCTGTTTTTATATAAAAAGGATGCTAGTTGTTAGATTTCCAATGTTGCAGGACCTGTTCTGCCTATTTTCATAATTTCTGTTAGTATTTAATTTGCATAGTTAGTGTCCTTGTTTAAATGCGCCATTAGTCCCTTAGTATATAGTTTTTTAATAGTTTATCAAGTTCTAATTAACAGTTACAAATAAACTTTATAAAAAGAACAAAAATTAAGGTTTTTATTTTAATAATCTTATGGCACAACTTTTCTTTATTAGTGAAAATTTTAGTTACATTTTTAAGATTTAGAATTCGTTTATTTGCTTAATTAATCCCCCATTATTAGTTGCTTTTAAATTTCTTAGTAATTAGCTCAATGTGACACCCAATTTTCTTTCTTCATGTTCCAAATCAGGATCCAAATACCTAAACGTGGTTTCAATTTCACTAGGTCAATGGGGAAAACGACCCGGGTGATCATACTAACCCGGTTATAATATACGTATTTAAATTCATATTCATAATATATTTTTGAGACGTGAATTTTATCAAGGGTAACTTTTGGTAACTTTCTTAATTACTCCTCACTCGGGATTATATTTTTATGATATAATCTATAGGTCATAATAAACATGCAATCAGGGGACTTGCGGGACTAAAACAAGTCCCCAAGAGTTATAAATGCTCAAGGCATTCACTCGTCCTTGTTAGTACAAGTATGGGGAGTTGGCAGTTTTTTGCCCCCCCGCCGCCACCCCTCCGGCCACACCCCCCCCCCCCCCCCCCCCCCCCCCCCCCCCCCCCCCCACCCCCCCCCCCCCCCCCCCCCCCCCACCCCCCCCCCCCCCCCCCCCCCCCCCCCCCCCCCCCCCCCCCCCCCCCCCCCCCCCCCCCCCCCCCACCTTGTACTATTGCATAAATGGCAATATGGGCCCTTCTCTTCTTTCCCTTCTTCTTTTCTCCTTCTTTTCTTTATAAATATAAAAGTTAAGGGTTTGGGCAATTTCAACCCTTTAAACTTATATTTCTTTGATTTGATGACTTTGGATTTTGTCGTCCGGGGTTGACTTATGGGGTTGACTTTTGTGACCTTGACCCAGATATTGACTTTTTATTTTTTTGACTTGATTTGACTTTTCGGCTTTCCGATTTGGCTTTTTGTCTTTCACATTCTTTTTTTCCATTCCGAGGTCCCAGGTATTTTTGGGTCGTTATGGCTTTGTTGTTTCATCCTTTTCCTTAGTTATCTGTTCCCTAGCAACAACACAATTAGCAAAACAAGCATATATTTGGCATTTCTTAAGTCCGTTTGTGGTATAATTTAGCTCGTTTTTAGAAGTACTAAGGTATGTGTATTTAAGCAACACTACAAAAAAAAAAAAAGATGAACCAGAAAAACTACTATGGAAAACCGAAGTTGAATCATGTCCACTGTTTCCTAATCCACCAAGTTTCTTCTCATCTTGTTCCGTACTGATACTTATCAGTCACCGAATCTCATCTCCTACCCCTAACATCTCCTCCCTGATCTAAGATCATTCATTACAAACTTTCACCACCAACATCCGCACTACAACAAGTAGTTTTAGTTCCTGATATGTTCCAAGAGTCACGACTCCCTGAGATACATCAGTTCAGGACAACGTGGAAATCTCATTTTCTCCAACACCATATGTTCCACCATCCAAGAAAGACCTAGAGATTCTGTTGTAAAACCCTGGTTATATGAGTACTATAATCTTCCACCAACGAACTGTTTCCCGCAGATCCGTAGCTATGTCTTCACGAGCTGTTGATCCAGTTTGCGTTCCAACCTCTAAATCAACTACCCATGAACTCAAATGAACAATCTACAAAGTAACTTCCACACACACAAATCAGGAATTCAATCTCAAGTACTACCATCCAGGATGTTGAAGAATAAATCATGTGACATCAAAATGCATAATTTAACTAATGCAGCAAGAGCAAACCCCTCTTCAAAAATTATTTCTTCAAACACTAGTTTTTGAAGAAACGTAATATGACAAGTAAAGCGGGTCATATCCAATAAATTTACCATCATCTTATTCAACTTTAATATTATAGACAAAGTTTGACAAAGAATCACTCATTAGAGAATGTTATTGGCGATCCTTCACGTTCCATATTTCAACACAAAAGCCAACTACAGAAACAGTCCCATTTGGAGCTACTTGACGCAAATGAAAATTCCATACTCCATTCCGTGTGACATCGGTATGCGTTGCAGATCACTAACTCAAGATAGTTATGTTCTTCTATCTGGCCATTTTGTTCAGGACCCTGTTGCCTCAATTGATGGCTCCCTGATCATCTAAAAAGCATTCAGACCCGTGCTTTCCTGAAATGATGTTCTGTCACAAACAGTTCATTCCTCGCAACCACACGAGACAAGAGATGTCTGTTGCACAATGTCTCTTCCATTGCCTCGTTCCTTAAAGGACAAAAGCGTCATATTATGACAACTTCGCGACCACCCGGAGCCCCAAGACAAAATGTTGTATTCCAAGCATCAGAGAAGACAGAATTCGTCACAACAAGGGTTGCATTATTTCTCTTTCACATCCTTTACTTGAAGCAAATATTACAATCCAACACACATACGGTCCAGCTGCGAGAAAACAACAATACGATCAAGCACACCGACATCGACATCACGTTCAAGAGAAGATGAATTTATCAATCCTTTTTGTACACGGGTACAGAGAAATTCGTGGAGGAGAAGATCCGAATACATAAACAATCCGACTGTTAGAGGTACGACAAATCAAGTGAAATAACTTCCTCACGCAACATTGATAAAACCGAGGCATACATTTCAACCACAAAGTCCATGATTTACCAGAAGGACCGAGAACATCCATTAGAACAATTCGTGGAAATCCAACCATGCATTATCAAACAAGACGACAGCGGGTTGGGTGTGCCGCAAATCCTGAAATGTGGTATATCGCAGAGCTCCACGGTGAGTATTGTTGAAACCGAAGAACATTACGGTGAGAGCAAATGGCTAATCCTGCATGAGTCGAAGCACAATGAGCAGGATGAACTCATTCATTCGACAGACTAAACCTGTCTGGGAACTCGTCGACAAACCTAATTTGGCCATAGGTATTAAGCAAAAGTGTTATGGAATGGACAAAAAGATGAAGAACACTCTGTAATTCGCAACAAAGCACGAACAATGATGCTAAAGGTTGATGCTCAGAGAAGAGAGTGATCTTGAATTTGAAGAATCATATTGCTCCAGTTGCTCGCTTGGGAAGCAAGTCGGACTTTATGCTTGCCTAGCACACACAAGTCTTATCCATCTATCATATTGACGAGGAAACGGTTAAGTTCTAATGTCCACAACAAGGAAGAGGTTTACGTTGCTCAGCCGAAGGTTCGTTGATCCAGATCATCCAGAAAAATCTACCTTCTAAGGAAAGCTTTGTATGGATTAAAGCAACTCCATGACCTGTATTGATGAACTATCAAACTTCCTGATGTCCAAAGGCTTTTCTAAAGGTATAATTGACCCAACTTTATTCAAGATAAAATACGGGGAGGATATTCTTCTTGTGCAGATTTACGTTGATAACATAATTTTTGGGTCTACAAACCCTAAATATTCAAAAAGATTTGAAAAGTTAATGCACAGTAGATTTGAAATGGTCTTATGGGGGAGATGGAATTCTTTTTAGGACTCCAGATCCACCAGTCCCCAAAAGGTATTTTTATCAATCAGGCCAAGTTAGCTTTAGAAATTTCTGAAAAAGCATAATATGGACAATTGTCACTCCATTGGTACACCATTGGCTACAAAACCCAAACTAGATGTAGATTTGAGTGGAGAACCCTTAGACCAATCTGATTATCGTAGTAAATCAGGTCAACACATAGTACTGACATCTATTAGACCAACTTAGTGCTATTGTGCACAGTTATCAAGCACGACCACTCAAAAGGCTACCTCAAGGGGTTTAAAAGAACTTAAATACCTAAAGGGTACCATTAACATGGGACTCTGGTATCCAAAGGATTCTGGCTTTGACTAACAGCAGATTTTCAGACGCTGATCATGCCGGATGCCTTGATACTCGAGAAAAGCACTATTCTGGAGGGATACCTTCCTTGGTGATAATCTTGTAAGCTGGATGTCAAAGAAACAAAACTGCACTGCAATGTCTTCAGCAGAGGCAGAGTACGTGGCGTTATCTGCAAGTTGTGCTCAAGTAATGTGGATGAGGACACAGCTTCAAGATTATGGCTTTAACTATAACAAAATACCGTTGTATTGCGACTCTCAGTCAGCCATAGCAATATCATGCAACCCCGTACAACATTCTCATACAAAGCACATCCATAACTCTTAATCACTTCATAAAGGAACAGGTTGAAAATATATTATTAAATTATATTTGTCAGAACGAATACCAATTAGCTGATTAATTTATGAAAGCCCTTCCTGAGGATCGGTTTTTGTATCTTGTCAGAAGGTGATAGGTGTAAAATACACATATCCGTTTGTACATAAAATAACCCAATTAAACCCAAAACAGACCAAAAATGGCAAAAATATGCTTGTATTTGTGTTTTGTGTATGCAGGTACGGATAAGTCAAAAATCACAAGAAAACAGTCAAAAACAAGCAAACACGGACACGAGAATCAGAAGAGTACAAAGCCGAAGCCAAGCCTCAGCCCAAGCCTTAGCTAAAATCCTTTTATAACAACCACAAGGACCAATCTTGCATTTCCCGGAAAAGTTAATAAAAAAAGTCTTTAAGAAAAAAGGCTGAAAAGGAAGACGAAGGGCCAAATGGGTAAACCTTCCAAACTTTCAACAGATATTTAAACACTGTCAAAAAATAGGCTGGAAATTCCACATTTACTATTTCACCCTGCTCCCATTTCACCATCCAGTCAAAAACAAAGGGCTTTTGTTAATTAAAGGGTGCGTTGGTCAATTCAAGGAAGCTCAAGCACAAATGCTCAAAACAAAGGGGTTTTTAAAATTAGAGGGTACAAAGGACAATTCGGTTGACAAGGACTGACATGGCAGAGAATTACATCACCAAACCCTCCCATTGGCCAATCCCCATCAAAGAAGCTCACGTGGATTTTGAGGAAGCACAATGGAATGTGGGTTTTTGTACTAAAATACTCACAAAAGAAGCACAAACGTCACATCAATGGAATGACACGCTGGCAATCCTCAGGTGTCCACAGCTTGATCAAACGGCCACAAATGAAGCTCAAATGATTGGAGAAATGATTGGCCAGGATTGAAAGATTGGAGGGCAGGGCAAGAGATCCTAGAAGCTTCCTCAAGACCTATAAATAGGGCCTTCCTCTCACACATACGGGTGTCTTCTTTTTATCTAGTTTTTAGTAATTTAGTCTAGCTTAAATTCGTATTTTCTTTAAATGTAATTTTCCTTTTTCAAAGTAATGTAATCAGCTTCTTTAATTAATGAAATTCAGTCTTTAGTATTTTAAATCTCATTTTCTAAGCCCTCATTTAAAGTCATAAGCTACTCATAAGCTCTTTCAGTCTATAAGCTGAAATAGAGCTGTTTGAATTCAGTATTAATCTTATCTAAACCTTAAATCAGTTAAATCTATTATGGATCTTACTAAATTTGAGCTTTTGGAAGGGGATCTTAACTTGGAAGAGATCCCAAGGACTTTACTCTAGCTTATCTAATAAGCTAGAGAGCTTGTAGCTGCCTTTATTGGTCCTCTTGTTTAGCTAGAGGAGTTTGTAAGTTTCTCTTTCATTTTCCTTTAAATTCTAGTTTTAAATAATGATATTATTGCTTGCTATGTTTAGATCTGTTTATTTGCTTATTCTCTTTGCTTGTTAGTGTTTAAATATCTCTTCTAGTACTTATTAGTTATATGTTCTAGTTTGTTTTTGCTTAAATAGTTATAGATCATTAGTTACTAATTTCTGTCATAAAAACTCATAAAATCCAAAAATATTAGTTTAATTAGTTAAGATCTTAGAATTTTACTTATTCAGTTGTTTAATCATGATTGCTAAGTTTGTTTTAAGCTAGTTTTTATCTGGTATTTAGTATTTGTTCATTAAATTTCTCTTTAAAAGTTTTTCTCAAATCTGTCATAATGATAAAGGAGTGTTTGGTTTAGTGCACTCTTAATTTGCACTAGCAGTATTAACATAAGTTAATACTGCTGAACCTTTACACTACCAGTACTAACTTCCAAGTTAGTACTGCTTTCACAAGTTAGTACTGCCAGCTTAGATTTAAGCTAGGAATTCAAGTAGGATTAAGTTTAGTTATAGCTCATTATGAATTTAGCTTTAGTTTTCATTTTCTAGTTTATTTCATAGCTTAATTTTTCTTAAAAGTCAAATTGCATCAGCAGTACTTTCACTTGAAAGTACTGTTAAATTTTTACACTAGCAGTACTAACCTCAGTTAGTACTGCTGTGTTCTCAGCTTAATTTAGAACAGTAATTTTAGGATCTAGTTTATCAAATTTAGTAGAACTTGAGTTTTAATATAGCTTAATATAGTTTAAGTCTTTAATCTTGTTTTCTAGCTTATTGTCTTAGCTTATTTAGCTGTCAAAAGTCATAAAAAACCTGAAAACTCCAAAAACAGTACTTAGAGTCCTTAGGATTTAAATTTGTTAATTTAGCTTATGGGTCTATATTTTACAGCTTAATTAGATAGATTATAAGTAGTTTAATAAGTCCTTAAAGTTTTAAAGTCAAGTTTAGCTTATTAAGTTCTCTAGCTTATTTGAAGTTAGTGTTTCCTTGCTTATTTCCTGAGTTTGCTTGATTTTTGGTTAATTTCAGTAGTTTAAGAGCACTTCTAGCTTAGTTTTCTTTGCATTTCTAGATTAAGCACATCATAAGCTTTCTAGATCACTTTTCCTTTTTAGATTTAAGCTTTATTTGAGCATTTTATAGCTGTTTTGGTAAATCATAGCCCAAACCCCTAGTTTCTGTAACAGCTTATTGAGAAGCTCTTTTAAGAGCTTATCTTTGAGTTTCAGACCTTAGTGCTTTTGTTAAAGTTGTTCTCCCTAGCTTCCTTTACAACTTTGCTTCTTTGAGTTTTTCATTTTAAGCTCTTTAAAATTTCGAATGCTTTTTGGACTTAGTTTGTTGTCGGGATAGATTCTCAGGGTAGAAAGTGTAACTTTTCGATTTTAATTGTTTTTCAGTTAGTCCCTCCGTTAGTTTGTTAGTTTCCCCGTTAGTTTCTTAGGTTTTTGCACCATTAGTCCTTAGTTAAGTTTTTAATTAAGTTTATTAATTTTAATTAGTATTTAGGTTTGATTTTTAATTAGTTTAATTAAACTTTTATAAAAAGATAAAAATTAGGGCTTTTATTTTTATTAATTTTCGGAAATTTTTCTTAATTTAGTGAAATTTTAGTTTACATTTTTAGGGATTAAAATTAGTTTACTTGTTTAATTGTCATTATTTGTTGTTTTTTTTAGTTATAGCTTATCCAAAATATCTTTGCTTCATTCAAATCAGGATCCGAACCTAAACGTGGTTTCAATTTCACTAGTCGTTGGGGAAACGACCCGGGTGATCATACTTGCCCGGTAATATACGTATTATATATTATATTATATATTTTTGAGAGTGAATTTTATCAAGGGTAACTTGGTAATTTTCTTAATTACTCTTAAGGTTATATATTAGTATATATATTTTGGGTATATAAAACTATCAATCAATGATCTTTGTGTATTCGTGTAGTTGGAATAGGACTGACTTGGATTGTTGTATCCAAATTATTCATGTCAGTCTCTGCACAATTATCTTGATCATCACTTGAGAGGTCAAATATGCTATAATCTTCTAAAGAAGGCATATTTGGATCATATGGAAGTTCAATGCTTGTTTTTTCACCAACAACATTAACTTCATCTGTGCTAGCAGCATTAACATTGTTAGTTCTGTTAACATTATCATCCTTCTTTTGATCAATACTTTCACTGTCTTTTCTTGAATCTTCATCAACCTTCTTCTCATCATCTCCTGAAGGTTTGAATCCAGCATTAGGAGAACTCTTTGAACTTTAAGAGAATGGTGGATCAGCAGTCCACAATGGTAGCAGAATGTAATCTTTGTCAGGTACTGTCTCCATTCTAGCTTTTCCTGCATCATCATATGCTTTTGTACCTGCATTACCATTAGACTGATTTCCTGCAACATCTGGCTTATATATCATTGACTTTATTAGTGCATCAATAACAAAAATCCAATTTGGTCCACTTCCTGCAATATTAGGTGTATCCTCACTAAACTGGACATACAGGTTCTCTTTAACTATTCTAGTTCTACTGTTGAATACTCTAAACGCTTTACTATTGATTGAGTACCCAACAAAGAATCCTTCATCAGCCTTACCATCAAACTTGCCTAAGTGATCTATGGTATTGGGAATTGTAACAGGACACCCAAATGGTCTCATAAAGCCTAAAGCTAGTTTTCTACCAAGAAAAAGTTCATAAGGGGTCTTGTTATGAGGCTTAGTTACTAATACCCTATTTTGCTCATAGCAAGCAGTATTAACTGCTTCAGTCCAAAAAGTAGTAGGTAGCTTAGAATTAGCTAGCATTATCCTAGTAGCCTCAATTAGTGTTCTATTTTTCCTCTCAGCTACTCCATTTTATTGAGGAGTTCTAGCTACACTAAATTCTCTCTTAATACATTTTCTCTCACAAAACTGATTCATCTCCTTATTCTTTAACTCAGTTCCATTGTCACACCTAATTATCTTAACCCTTTGATCTATTAGATTTTCTACTCCAATTATAAAGGACTTAAGAATGCCACTAGTCTCATCCTTAGTAGCTAGAAAGAAAACCCAACTAAACCTACTGTAATCATCTGTGACAACTAGGCAATACATCTTTTTCATTAAGCTTTTTACAAATGTTGGACCAAACAAATCCATATGCAACATATGTAAAGGTTGGCTGATTGAACTTACTGTTTTGGACTTACAAGAAGCTCTATGTTGCTTTCCCTTTTGACAAGCAACACAGGTTTGATTGTTTTCAAAAAGTTTTGAAGGTAAACCTCTTACAAGATTTCCCTTAACCAATTTATTCATAGTTTTGAAATTTATGTGTCCAAGCCTCCTATGCCAAAGTTTAGATTCATCAGATGTGGCTTTTGCAAAGAGACAAGTTAGACCTCCTTTAGGAACAATATTCTTTAAATCAACACTATACATAATTGTTCTATTCCAAGGATAACTTAATATAAAAAAAACATTATTTTTCATCAGTTAACTTAAGTTTGGAAAAAAAACAATACAATCAGTGTTCATTAAATAGAACACGATCCTGTTTGGACACATTATATGAGACACTAAAGAGGGTAAAACTATTAACTCTCTACAAAATACACAGCTCAAATCTAAATTTACCAGTTTTTGATTGTACCCTTTCCTGTGATTTTTCCTCCTTGGGTTTCCTCCAAAGCAACATATCCTCCTACTCTCTTCATATGTCTGTAAGAATAGGACATGTTCCCTGTCATGTGCCTTAAGCATCCACTATCAATCACTCCTTTATCTTGTAAATCCATTTGTGGATTGCCTTGCACATTAGATAAGAAAAGCAGCTTTTTATAGGGACCCAAGCCATCACTGACTTGGATCAACCTTGCGCATCAACATAATCAAACTTTTTTAAGGTGATTGATGCACTGTTGTGTTTAGAAACTTGGTCTAAAACTTTAGTCTTTGGTTTCCAAACCCAGCAAGTTGAGGCCTTAACAACATTAACCTGGTTTCCCTTAACAGCATTAAGTATTGCATTTGGCCTAGCAGCATTAACTACTGCTTTTGGCTTAGCAGCATTAACTACTGCTTTTGGCCTAGTAGCATTAACTACTGCTTTTGGCTTAGCAGCATTAACTATTGCTTTTGGCCTAACAGTATTAACATTTTTATCCTTAACAGTATTAACCCTCTAATTAAAATTACTGTTTTTAAATGTTGTATTCTTATGAATGGGCCTCTTAACAGTTGAATGTGCTAATTTGGAAAGATTTGTCATTGGTCTAGCACTATTTATTATTATTTTTGGGTGAGCAGTATTAACTTGTCTGGCAGTATTAAGTGATACTAGGCCAGACTTCATTAGTACTGCTCTTGGAACCATGTTCTTTTTAGGGCATGTGTGAGTCTTTTTGGCAAAATTCTGATGATTCACCCTTTTAGCATTATTCCAAACAGGTTTTGTATTTTGAAACTATTTTTGATTCACCTTTTTACAATCTACCTGCAAGTGATCAAAACTTCCACATACATAACAAGCTTTATTAAACATCTCAAAATTCCTTCCTAATCTTTGAGACATCATATTATTCCAGTTTCTTTTATTGCCTCTAGGAGTATGAATGTTTTGTTTATTTTGCTCAACATGATTGACAGTTTTCCTAGTAGTCTTTTCTTGCTGTTTAGGTTTGACAAACTCTATCTTAGCAAAACTAGGCTTAAATGTTTTCTTTTCAATCTTAGCTTGAGGCACATCATCTTCCTCATTAACAGCAACATCCAAACCTCAATAAATGGAGCATCCTTTATTCTTCCTAACTACTTAGGCTTTGCTTCACTAGCTTAACTTCACTGTTCTCAACTAATAGGCTTAATAACTTATAGCTCCTTTATACTCTTCTAAACCAGAGAATGACAAATCAGGTTTTTAGTAGGCAAAAAGTATCTGAATATGGAGGTGGAACAACTTATACTCCTAAAACCTGTTTGCCGTATCAACAATCTGACCGTCAAAATTGCTTGATTTTTAGATGAATTCACAAAATTTTCTAATGTTACGGAATTTTACCATCTTTTGTTTTTTGAGCCAATTTTTCCCCCCCCCCCCCCCCCAACTCTTCTAAGCTATGTAATGGCTAATTTTTTTATTTTTTTTTTTTTTTTTACTTCTCTTAAATGAATCTTACATTTTAAGACCTTGATATCTTCCTCATAAATTGACTCATTTTTCTTATAAACTAGAAGTCTTGCTTCTATAGACTCTAGACTTGTTTTATAAGAAATAGCATTTAACTTAGATTCCTTAAGTTCTTTAACAGTTGTTCATTTGTTTTTTTAATAATTTTAACATTTATCCCCAAACAAGATGGATGAAACATTTTGATCATTAGATAGCCTCATAGTTTAGAACTTGTAGAAGAGTAAGCCATGAGTGGCAAAGTTAGTTGGACCTTCTCTACAATAATCACTCCAATCAAACGAACCTAACCAAGACACCAAATGATAAGAAGTAGTTGTCTCCCTGCAAACCCTTCTTAGTGTTATCTCCTATTCCTATTTTCTTGGTTCCTTGAGCCCTGCACTACCTTGCAAAAGTGTCCCCTTTTTGTATCAGTTGTGAACACTCCACCTTAGGACTTATCAAATCCAATGGTCTCTTACCATTGAACAGTAAGCTTACTCCAGTGTGTCTTCAGAATCTCCTTACCCTCATTGTTAGCATAGCCATCTTCCACCTTAAGTTCATCTCTTCTAAATCATCAGGATGAATTTGTTTTGCAAGTCCCATCTGTCAAGTCGTGAGACTATTTGTTGACTTGCAAAGAAAGCACATAACAGCATCACTCAAGTTATCAATAGTTGTTTGAGTTAAACAATAAGTACTGAGTCTAGCTGTTGTAGCACCATGAGCAGTATTAACTACTCCATTTGTACTGCTGGTGTTGTTTGAGGACACAAAGCTACATATTGAATGTTGTCTTAAGCTTGAATGTTCCCTTTGACCTCCTGGAACATAGATCTTCAGGTTGATTGTTAAAGATCAATTCAAGCTTAATGTATCTATCTCAGGCTTGTTCCTCCACACAATGGTATGTGTGTTCCATTCTGGTGACAGACTTCTTAAGAACTTCTGATTCACATCTTCTTGTGAGATACTTTCACCATGAATCTCCAACTGACTGATAAGCTTTTGAAGCCTATCAAAGGTTTGATCTAACACCTCTGAGCTAGATGCAGTAAAATTTTCATACTGCTGCTTTAGAAGATTCCTCTGAGTCTTTTTAGTAGCAGCATTCCCTCCAAACCTCTTCTCAACAGCCTGCAGCAATGACTTGGCATCTTTGATGGAGTTAAACTTCAATTGATGTTCATTAGGGATGCCCATCAATAAAGTGCTTCTTGCCTTCAACTCTAACCTCCTTTGTGCCTTTTCTTCAGCAGTTGTAGGAGCAATTGTAGTCTCAACACCTTCAACAACTTTTGTTATTGGAGGTGCATTACCATTCTCTATGACTTCCCATAGAGAATAATCAATCATCTGGATGTACTGTTCCATCCTCATCCTCCAAAGCTCATACTCACCTGGTTTGAGCATAGGCACTTTTGATGCAGCCACCATATGTACTGAGTCTTGATCCATGTCTTCTTAGCAAAGTTTCTCAAAGCAACAAGCTCTGATACCACTTGTTGATCCCACTTGAATAGATCTTGAATTCCTTAGCTTGTGTAAGGTTTAGTTATGCAAGATAAATCCTACACAACTATGATAGAAACTTTGTAAAATATATCAAAGATTATGCGGAATCTAATCTTTGATCAATAAGAAGAATATGCAATAGAATAGTAATTCTAATGAACACACATATTAACAAACAAAGCTTCAATATATTAATATGAATACTCTAACTAGTATTAGGGTTACAAAACCTTGAAGCTATAACGATATCAAAACAAAAGATTTCTAGATATCAAACTCTATGCCCTAGGACCTCCTTTTATACACCAAGGAGTCCTAGTCGATTTACAATATATTCCTAAGACTTAGAATATTCTCTATGATCTATTCTATAAATAACCAATTATTATCACATAAGTAATCTTGATCTCCAATCAATCTTTATCTTTTCTTCTGTCTTTATCCTTTCTCTGATAGTAGAAACTCTTTCGGCAGTTGTAACTTTCAGCAGTTGTAACTTTGAACACAAGCAGTAGTAACTTATACACCAGCAGCATTAACTGTGTATAAGCAGCATTAACTACTTAGAATATTTTCTTCAATCTTCACCAGCAGTACTAACTTTACTCTAGCAGTACTAACATATACTAGCAGTACTAAGTTACACTAACAGTAGTAACTAAGTTACACTAGCAGTACTAACTACTTAGCATATTTTTCATTGAAGTTAATGAACATCACTAACTTTAGCTTGGCAGCAGTAACACAAACCTTAGCAGCAGTAACTCCAAGATCATCAAGAAGTCTTTTAATCCTAACAGTTACAAACTGATTTCACCATTAGTCCTAAATAACTAAATACAATCTAATTAAAAAAAAGAGTTTTTTGGCGGGAAAACATGAGTAAAATTCAATTTTTCTGGTAATATTTCTAGCATATTTTTATGTCAAATTCAAATTTTTGTACTGCAGTGAAAATTTTGGCCTAAAAATCAAATTTTTTGGACGAAATTTAACGAAATAAATTTTTGAAAGTAATTTTTGGAGGGAAAAATAACGTGTAATCAACTTTAACCACACAACACTTCCTTATCATCGAAAAGACCCACAAATCAATTTCACACATCGGAATCAAATGGAATCATCAAGTTTAAATTCAGAAGAGAAATAATTACAACAAATGCAACTAGAATAAAGACAATTGCACTCGAAGTGCAAGACTTAGTTTAAAGAGCTCAAGATACATCTTGACACTCTCCATAATAACAGGTTTTCAGTGGGTAGACACCAAACACCATATGAAATTGCATTTCGAATACTCTTCCGTCAAGAGTATCAGACTTTTAGAAAGAAGATGTACCACAATGTGAATCAACTACAATGGCAACTTGAAAGAGAGAATCTTTATTCTTGTGATCCAAAGACTTGTCTTGATGTACTCAGAACACAGTTCAAGGAATTTTTTGACTCGAAAGAGGTGAATTCTTTCACAATAAATGCTGGCAAAAATACTTCAAAGATTATACGGGATACAAACCTGAAACTTACAGACGTAATTTACTCCGGTACGTGGATGAGCTTGAAAAGCATATTGATGAACGAGTACTTAAATACGGAGAATTATGGATGAAAGAAAGAGGAGTGCAAGAAATAAAGGAGATTGAAAAATGACTAAAAGAAAAAAAGATACACAAGCAAAAGAGTTTGGTAACTGAGAGTACAACATTGGAGGCTAATTTGAGCACTGACGGTACAACATTGGATGCTAGTTCAGTCACTGAGGGTACTACATTGGAAGCTTGTTTGGTCACTAAGGGTATAGAAATTAATGATAGTTTGGCTGCTAAGGAAAGCTTAGATGACTCTGTTACGTCGTCAGAACACCTAAATGAAAGCAGCAGTTTAAGGAACTAATGCAACATATCAGGGAATGAAAAAAGAAGTTCTGACAATGAAAGCACCAGTTCAGGGAATGATGCAGATGCTAATACAGTGATACAATGTCTAAGGTACATCATGATATATTTGAAAATATGTTTGTTCATGGGATACAAATTCATAAACAACCTGAATCTATTCCAGACACATATGTGGTGAATGAGAATGATAGTAATATTATTTCTGATATTGTTAGCCGTGATATTTAGTAAAGTGATGGTCATTAAACAATCCCGAGCCTTGTATAGGAAAACGTAGTATGCAGATGGTGAAAAGATACAAGTAGATATGGTTGCTTCTGACATTGAGTATGCTGAGATTGGACCTTCATATGACAGTGACACAGTGACTGAGGTACATTATTTAAATAATGATACATTTGAAAATGTGTTGAATGAGAATAATGAACAACCTGAATCTATTCCAGACACATATGTGGTGAATGAGAATGATAGTAATATTATTTCTAATATACCAAATATGGATTAAGATAGACGTAAGGAAGAACATAATTATGTAGATTATGAGCAACAACGTGCTTTATTTGCTTCCTTGATCAATAACCTCAAATGTTATGTTGAAAAATGTAATAAGGTTAATAATGAAGCTCAACAAGCGAATGCCTTATTAACAAACGAGCTTGAGAGATATAAGGAAAAAGAAAAACATTTTGCAAAAGATAAGACAATTGAATCTGAATACTGCAAAAAGATTAAGCTTTTAAATGATGAAATTTCAAACCTTAAATCTTAAGCTTATAAAAAAGATAAGACATTCTTTAGCGAAAATGAAAAGTATGATGAGTATGTCCAACCGCTTTTAAATAGGAAAAATGAACTTGAAAAGAAAAATCAAGAGTTTTTGAAACAAATAAACGATCTTGATAACAAACTCTGAAAAGCAGGACAAACTGATCAGACTCTTCGCATGTTGCTTCCAAAAGAAGATAATGTTCAAACAGGACAATAAGGCCTTGGCTTTGAGAACCAAAATGATGTTGAAAACCCAAGTTTATTGAACAAAGCCAATGAGTTAGTCCCGAGCTTGTATAACACTGATGAAATGGGAAATGAATTGCTTTTTGATCATAAGATTATTTCTGAAGAGGAATTAAAATGTGAAGCTGAAAAACATTTGAAAGTAAAACAAAGAAAATATTCGCTCTCGTATCATGGCTTTGTATATGGTGAGACTCAGTTTGAAGAACCACCAAAAGTTCCTTTGAAAAGAAAACATGTTAATTTGAAACAACATTTGGAACAAGCTCAACTGAGAAATTATGATCCAGCACTTTGGAAAAGGCTTCCAATGAAATATTTTTGCTATGTCAAACATACAATGCATAAATTTGAAAAAGAAAATGTTTCAAAGCAAAACCATCCTAGAGATAATGTTTTCATTAATTCAAATTTTGAAGACAATTTCAAAAGGATAGCTAGAAATCGATTGTCTGAAGAACTTCAACCCTTAGTTAAAGACGCCCATCTTCAACTAAACTGCTTTGAAAAGGGTCTTGTCAAAGAAATGAAAGATGATTTAAAGTTTGTCACGTCTCTTGAAGACGAGTTTGATGAAACATGTTTAATTTTGGACATTCAGCAAGAATTTTTCAAAACCCAGTTTGAGTCAGTTAAATTAGAGTCACATAGCCATGTGTATGAGAATGAGTTTTCTGAACAAAACTCTTCTTTGGAAAATGAAAACCATTGTCTCAAAAAGACCATAACTGAACTTTCAAAACAAGCTGCCGATGTCAATGAAGAAATGACAAAACGATGTGCCTAGTATGAAAAGAATTTTGCAAAACTGGAGGCACATTGCAATTCTATTAAACTTAAATCTCAAAACAAATCTTCAACATCCATGCAATACGATTAGGTTTTAAGTAATAAGAGTGATGAAGCCCAAATCAAGTTTGACACCGAAGATCTTGAAACCATAAAAATCAAGTTGGAATACAATGTCGCTTCATTACTTAAAGAAAATGAACACTTGAAAAAGATTTACCAAAACCTGTTTGATTCAATCAAACGTTTACGAGTTCAAATGTTTCTCAAAACGAAGCAAAAAATTTAAAGTCTAAGCTGTCTGAATTAACAGATAAAAAGTTTAAAAAGTTTTTCAAAAGATTGAATTAGTGAAAAAGAAAAAGTTTGACTCTCGAATCTTAAATGATTTCCTTCAAAAATCTTTGTATGATTCTGATCCATCAAGTGTTAAATCAGAATCGGGGGAGAAAAATATTCTTTTCAGAAATGAAACATCAAGTTTTGAAACAAAGATTAAGGAGTTTGAAATGACTTTGGCTCAACAAACAAAAGATTTTGAGGATGCCAAAGTTGACTTTTCAAAGAAAACGGACAAGTTTGAAACATATTTTGAAAAACTTAAAAATGAAAAATTTGTCCTTGAACGACAATTGGATCGTAAGATTCATGATTTTAAAGCTGAAAAGGAACAATTTTTGAAACAAATTGCTTCTTTAGAATCAAATTTGGCATCACAAAATCTTATCTTAAATAAAAAAGAATATAACGAGTTGAGAATTTCATACAATGCCCTAAAAGCAAAGTTTGATGTTCTTAACCAAGAAAAAGGAAAATCTCTTATGTCAAATGTTTCAACACAAAAAGTAAGTGTTTCACCAAAGATTTACACGGGTGAATCTTCCAAATCATTTCCAAAGAGGGTGTCTCAGTTTACAACCTATTCTTTGCAAAAAGATAGGAAGTTTTCTTAAGAAACCTCAAGTTTTTAAAATACCTACTTCTCAAAAGGTTTTCAAATCAAGTGATTCAAGTAGGAAAAAACAGGTTTTTGAAGCTCCAAACTCTCGCTTTACACCGGTAAAGCAAGTTTGGAGACCAAAGCAAAGTCATTCAAAACCTTTCAAATACTCAAAATCAGAAATGCTTTCGTTACAAAACAAGAATGACTCTGCTTTGAAATTTCCAAACAGTGGAAGATTTCCATTCATTTCAAAAATGAATTCTCAAAATGAAACACCGGATTTCAACAATAGATGAAAATCTTCTTCTTCGTCAAGATTTAAAACTCTACAAGAAAATCCAAGTTTTCATAATCAATGGAAAAACAAAAGGAATTTTAAATCTCCGTTGATTCCACGAGAATTATTTCCAAATGAAACACTGGTTTCCAGTCCTCGTTGGAATTCAACTTCTTTTCATCAAATTAACACAATCTTTAAATGGTTTTTAAAATTTGGTAAACCCATTAGCACCGTGCTTAAATGGGTTCCAAAGGTTGTTGTCTACTTTGATATCATAATAGCTTCTGGACATTTCAGTTCAGGACCCGCGCTTAAAAATAATGGCTTGTAATCATTTCAGATTGCAACCCTCACATCAAAATAATGACTTGTAATCAAATGTCATATTGTAACCCGTGCCTCAAATAAAAGGTAAATGTACAAATAAAAGGTAAATGTACGCTTTAGTTCGTTTATCCTTAACAACGAAAAGCAAAATCTTTTCGGTCTTGAGCTATTCAATCAAAACATTCAAAGTTTTGTAGCTCAAGTCAATGGATTTTGTATACTTCAGTATGATACCTGTATTTTCAAAGAAAGGAAAGTGTACGTGTCAGTGCACTTATCTTACGGAAAGAAGAGGAATCTTCTTGTTTTCGAGCAAAATTTATTCAAAAATTTTCAAAAGGTTTTCAAAATTTTGCTCATCAAAATGATTTGTGTACACTTTAGTGCACAACTCAGTGTTCAAACAAAAGGAAAGTGTATGCTTCAGTGCGCTTTACCCTCAAAAGAAGAGAAATCTTCTTGTTTTCGAGCATACTTATCAAAAAATTTCACAAGTTTGCTCAGCTCATTTGACTTCTAAGTATTTCGGCTTAGAACTCGGACCTCAAAGAAAGGAAAGTGTACATTTATGTACATTTATCCTCACAACGGGAAGCTTACAAATTCTCGGACTTGAGATAATTCATTAAGATATTCAAAATCTTAAGCTCAATTGAAAATTTTAATTGACTTGTGAGCTCTTATACAGATATTCACAAATCTTGAGCTCAAGTACATGGTTTTTGTCAAAATATTGAACACAATATTTCAAGAATTTTTCAAAAAGATTTTCAAAAGCTTTCAAGTTCGGTGTTCAACACTCCCGTCCTCACAAATTTTTTAAAATTATATGCAGTTTTTGAGGGGGGGCTTTAAAAATCAAGTTCTAATCCATGAGCACACTTTTTCAAGATATTTTTAAACATACATTTAAAAAAAAAAGTTTCAAAACCTTTTAGAAAAAGTGTGTGCTCAAATTTTCATTCCTCCTCCTAATCCATTTTTTGGTATTACCCATATCTTTTTATGGGAGAGTGAAGTTTAAAAACAAATCACTTAACATGAATCTATATCTAAAAAGGGACAACGAGCATAATCTTTCAAGATATTTTTTTAAAAGATATTCAAAATCTTTCAAAAATATGCTCGATTCAAAAGTTTGAACAAAACTTTGACTTCTAAGTATATCAGCTTAGAACCGAATTTAAAAAAGAAAGTGTTATAACTAAGGTACATTTATCCTAACAACTAGAAGCTTATACCTTCTCAGATTTGAGTTGATTCATCAAGACATTCAAACTCTTAGAGGTCAAGAAAATGGTTTCTAAATTGTTGAACATAATTTTTCAAGAGTTTATCAAAAAGATTTTTCAAAATCTTTCAAAATTGTGTGTTCAACACTTACTCCCTTCCTCGGTAAACCCTTTGATTGATATCCATTTTAAGGGTGAGCTTTCGAAACAAAAGTTTTAATGTTTGTGGACACAAAATTTCAAAATTATTTTCTATGTGTGTCCAAAACATGTTCTGGAGTGGAGAGGAGGGAGGCATAAATGTTTTCAATGAGAATTCCAAAAATCTTTCAAAATAATATGCTTAATAATCACTTTAGCTCTCAATATATTTTTTTTGTATGTCATAAATTTAAAGCAAATTGTTGAACACAAATTTTCAAGAGTTTAACAAAAAGATTTTTCTAAAACTTTCAAAATTGAGTGTTCAATACTTCATTCCTCACTAAATTTTTTAGTCTATATGCAAATTTTCAGGGGGGCAAGAGAAAAATGTTCTAATAATAATAATCATGCGAATATTACCATCTTCTCCTATATGCTTTCAAATCTCAAATAGCCATTTTACTCCATTCATATCAAATACATCATATGGTATGATAATTTTGAGGGGGAGAAAATTGGATTAAAATATGATCACTTTGACTCAACTGCGTAACTCTTTCCTCCTTGTGCAAAACTCTTTCATTTATGATGCACATGTGTAGGGAGAGCATTTCTTAAAAGATGAAACTTTCAAAGTGTAAAAAGTTTTGATTTATATCAAAAACTTTGATTGATTCTCAAAAAGGTTTTATGGTTCGATCAATACCTAACAACCAACAATTTCACGACGATGATGAAGTCATAAGGTGGTTAGGTTAGGTATTATCCTATGGTCCAACCAGAACTGGAGGGATCTACCCAGGGACATTCCATTAGATAGATTAGAAGTCCTTAGGTAGGATGGAGTTGAATGAGAATATGGGAAAAATGTTAACTAAGGCATGAGTTATCACCGGAACAATCACAACATGGTGATAGTAATGACGTCTTGGTAAACATTGAAGGGGTTGAAGAATAATTTTTTTATGTAAAAGGTGAAAAGAAATGAGCCCTCCATACACTTAGGTAGAAATTGGGTCAATACATAATCTATCAGACATCACAAAGATGATATTTGGTATTAAAGACAAGACATCATGGACCTAGTGATGCAATGCACAACCCTTCCCTGCCACTTAAGGTTCTCTCAAAAGAATCTTGTTTCAATTCTCACAGAGATTGAACACATCATGTATCGACTTCTCACTCTGAGAAGTATTGATATTGAAAAGGTGACAGTCAGCTCCAGCCTCCGATCACCAAAACCGAAACGCACTTATTGAGTCTAGAGCCAAAAGAGATCAAATTACAAATCTCGTTAGGACACAATTCAAAAATACACTTGTTGTTCACAATAAAGAACACAAGTTGTAACACAGATTCCTACGCATTATCATCAGATCTTATCAGAACATTCAGAGTGATACTCTTAGTATTTCACAGTGACGAATGGAAATCCTTCCAATGTCAACATCAAACAGCACTACGATAGGTGACTTGTGAGATTCTTTACGAATCAAACTTGTGTTAACTGGAAATCCAATGTGCTCCAGTATATGAATTGACGACTCAATTATTGAAATAGTAATTTAGTGATGTACTCTTATCGTGTTGTCTGCTTTGAGAACTTCCGGTAATGAGAACAAGCTAATAAAGCTGGAAACCTTGTTAAGGAGGTTCTTTGAATCTACCTGATCACACGTACAATATCTATACTGTAAAACGGGGAACCGGAGGTTAACACAACCGAACTTTGACGAATAACAAAGCGATATTCGTCCATATATGTTATTATTGTTAACCCTTTAAATGCAGGTACCGACGACGGTGCAACCACCTCCTTCAAGCTTCTACAAATTCATAACCACGTACTCATACTCAAAGCTTTAAAGATTTAAGTGTCAAAGATGAAAGCTCAGAATAAACAAAGATACACTTTCACAACTCTGATAATCAAAGAACTCTTTCAAAGTCATCAAGATTATGATCAAGTCAAAAGGTCTACATTGAGGGATATTGTTATCTTTCAAGACAAGTTTGAGTATGTTGGTCCAATGCATCAAGCTTATTCTTAGAAGATAAATCAAGATGCATTCAAGGCAAGTAATGATGAAATATCTCAAGGCTTAAGATAAAGACAAAGAAAAGATCAAGATCAAGATCACAAGAGCATGAATAAAACAAAGTAACTAGCACAACTATTAAACGAGAAAGACTCAAGATCAAGACAAGAAGCATCAAAGATCAAAGTTTGATGTCACAAAGAGAGATATCTATGATCACCCTTTAGGGGGAGATTGTTAGGAATTTAGAAAGTGTTAATCATTAATGAGATCTCAATGATCGTCCCATAGGGGGAGATTGTTAGGAATTTAGTTTTAGTGAAGTGACGATCATTATCGATCTCACGAGTCTTGTAATAGTTAGACAATATTAAGCGTGTAATAATGAGTCCAATAGGCTAGTATTGTTAGGCTAAAGCATGTAATAGTCTAAGACCCGGCCCATGGAAACCCAAGTAAGGCCTAACCAGAGTTTTGGAGGCTATATATAGAAAACCCTTCTCATAGAGAAAGGGTGTGAGCGTGTGTTTGGATAGTGTATTGTAAGGAAATATTTATCTTTCTATCCAAGAAAAGTTTATCATCCAAACTCCTCCACCAATCTCTCCTCTCTTCTATATTCCATATTCGTGCGAAATCTTAATTCTACTCCGTCGACACCTCTACATATATATTAAATAGAATTTTAATTAGGCCTTTCCTCGGAAAAACTCCTTACGAGCTTTTCAAAGGTAAAAAGCCTTCATTAGAGTATTTTAGAGTTTTTGGTAGCAAATGCTTTATTCTTAACACCAAAGATTATCTCACTAAATTTGACCCTAAATCTGTCGAAGGCATCTTCTTAGGTTATTCACCCAATAGTAAAGCCTATATTATCCTAAACAAAGAAACTAAGCGAATTGAAGAATCTTAAATGTAAGATTCGACGAAAGTCCTTCTCCTAAATCATCACCTTTGGTAGATGATGATATAATCGAGATTCAAATCATAGAAAAACAAATAGAAAAAATAAAAGACAAGGAAAATGGACCATTAAATAAAGAAATTATCAATATCAAAGAATCTAAAGATCATCCCCTAGAAACAGTCATGGGAAAACTAAACGAAAGGACCTTAAGATCTAAAGTCTAAAATCAAAGTAACTTCTTTTGCTTTGTGTCTTCCGTAGAACCTAATTTTTTTAAAGAATCCATTAAAGATGAAAGTTGGACTATGGATATGCAAGAAGAACTGAACCAATTCGTAACAAATAATGTTTGGAGTCTTGTTCCACCACCCGGAAATCAAACTGTAATTGGTACAAAATGGGTTTTCAAAAACAAGTTGGATGAAAATGTCGTAGTGTCTAGAAACAAAGCTAGGCTTGTCGCACAAGGATACAACCAAAAAGAAGGTATAGATTTTGATGAGACATATGCTCCCGTAGCAAGATTAGAATCTATAATAATCCTCCTTGCATATGCTTGTGCAAATGATTTCAAACTTTTTCAAATAGATGTCAAAAGTACTTTTCTAAACAGATTTATAAACAAAGAAGTCTATGTGTCTCAACCTCCCGATTTTGTCAATTTCAAAAAACCTAATCATGTGTATAAACTCAAAAGGCTCTTTATGGTCTTAAAGAAGCACCCAAAGCTTGGTATGATAGACTTAAGAGTTTTCTCCTAAATCATGAGTACACCATGGGATTTGTAGATAACACTCTATTTACCAAGAAAAGAGACGACATATCATTATTGTCCAAATATATGTGGACGAAAATATATTCGGATCAACTTGTCAAGAGCTTTGCTATGATTTCTCTAAAATCATGCATGACGAGTTTGAAATAAGTATGATGGGTGAATTCAATTTCTTCCTTGGTTTACAAATCAAACAACTAGAAGATGACATTTTTTTCAACCAATCTAAATACATTAAAGAAATGCTTAAGAAATTCAGTCTAGAAGACTCCAAACCCATCAAAACTCCAATGTCCTCCGAAACCAAACTTACTCGGGATGAAGACGGGGAATCCGTTCACAACATAAAGTACCATGGCATGATTGGTAGCTTACTCTATCTCACTAGTCGGCCGGACATCATGTTTAATGTTTGTATATGTGCCCATTTTCAATAAGATCCCAAAATCTCACACCTTATTTTTTTTTTTTTATTTTCTTCCTTTTAATACACCTTGAATATGCTGGTCAAAAGGATTTTTAGTTACATTAAGTAACAATTTTTTTGCGATTTATGAGTCATCTAAAACGAACAGGGAGTAGAAACCTAGTATACGTGAATTCCAACATGCGCGGAGACTATGTCGATCACTAATAGTACAATGCTGGTATGTGCACAATCATACGGATGTTGCCTCACAGGTTGTTCTCCCAAGAAAAAACTGGCTATAGCCATCTCTACTCACTTAGTGAGCGAGTTACGCTATCACTGGGAAAGGCTTGCCAACAAGCATTGTGGATGAAACAAGCACTCGTAGACTATGACATTAAACTAGATGACATACCAGTTTCTTTGGGTGACAAATATATGGTTGCCTTCGACCTAAGTAAGAACCATTCATTCTTCACTTCCGTCGTACCAAACAAACAAAAACAATATAGTAATCCGTCATCACTTTCCCCCCTTTTTTTCTTTTTTTTTTTTTATTTTATGTGATAATGTTCATAAAAAAGGGAAATTTCTTTATTGAAAAGGTTTCCTATGAAGACATTATCATGCCCGAATCATATTCACCAAATGACCTCCAAACGTAAACCTTTCAACTTGCTTATACTAGGACTTGTTCTCATGGAACCAAACGCCTAATGAACCACCAAGGTAAGGATCTCTACTTTTCTTCTCAAATCTGAGTCTAGGATTTTATTTCCGCACTCAAAAATAAAAAACTTTTGGGGATTTTTCATCACGCTACTATATGTATCCATACTATGTACTATTATGTATGCAGTTGCATTATCAAAGGATTTTCCTTGTTTCATTCAAAACCCAAAAGAGAATTCTTCTTCAAACTCTTCTCACGATTAGGACACGGATAATTATTTTTGCATTGATTAATAACAAAAGACAAAAAAGCATTTTTTTACTCATGCATCACGACATATGTCTCTTGAATGCTAAAGGGAATACATAATTAATATGTATTTTCGGGTACATTCAACAAAAGCTACATTAAAATAAGGAGACTTCTGGTTATCTCATTATTATATCTTTATTTTTGAGTCGAGATAACCATACCCCCACATTGTTTCATATAGAAACACACTAGAACTCTCTCTAAATTATTTTGAGATCATCGCCTTTGTTAGAAAAAGACCTCTAAAATCTCTTTGCATTGCCTCCACCTTCCCTAAATTTTCTTCTTTTCTGCCTCTAACAGACCCTTGGTACCCTTCTCTAACGAAGGACGATACCCTTCTGTGAGGGTACCGACGGAACAGGGTGATCAGAAGGCTTTCTATAACGAATTTTAAACTTCAAATCCCATCTTTCCCTCCATTTTCCACCTATTTCTTGCTAATAGACTATAGAGGTTGACTTATAGGAGTTTAACACCAAATCTAATCATTGGATTTTGCCCAATTTAGAAGAAAAGGCATTTAATGTCCTACATGAGTCCTATAAATAGCCATCTTGTCCAAATACTCCATTGTCTCTTATTTTCAGCATTACATTAATCTTAACCATGCAAAAATCCAACAATGATAAGAAGAATACCAATGCATTCAAAAGGACGACACAAATAAGTGTCCGCGCTTGTTGTTTTGTCAATCCTCCACTTGCTTCTCCACCATATCAATACTTCTCTCCTCATATCGACTACCAATCGGCTCTACCATCAACTCCTATTGAGTTACCACCAACCTTCCCTATAGATCCTCTGGGATTCTTTCCGGGTTATCTATTGAACACTCCAAAAACAACTCCACCGTCGTTGACCTCTCTACCCCCGACACTATCTCAACCTTCCAAGCAAAACTCTCCATTGGCCATTAACTTACCCGTTGAGTTCATTTTCTCCACACCTCCCATATCTCCTCATCAATTCTTCATCTCACTCGAAGATCTACCACCTCAGACCACCAACCCGCCACCTCTACACCCCTCGTTCGATTCTATCAAGAATTTGACAAATCAACCACCACCTCTTCCCGAGGTTATGGAACCTCCGCTTCCACCATTGCCACCTCAACTTCTGCCGCAATCTCAACCAATGTGGTCATCCAATGATTTTCTTCCGCTCACTCATGAGATGTTTTGTGAGCATTACCAAAGGACGCAAGTGATCGTAGATGATCTTCGTGATGAAATGAGGTTCATCCTTAATTACAATTTCAAGCGCCTCACCACCCTCACTCACCAAAACTTACCTTAGGATATTTTGGCATAGAAAATAAAAACACTATTGTAATTGATGTGCTATTGTGTAGGGTCAATTTATTGATTACCAAGTTTTAAATTTATATTTAGCCGACTTATCCTAAAACAAAACTTTAACGGGCAGTGTACCCGATCGGGTAGAGTTGCATGGTAAGTAGGGTATCAAACACTAAGAGCGAGGTCATTAACCTTATAATCTATCAGTATTTTAATTACTCTAATTAAGTTAATTCTAATTACTTGTTAAACCTATGCTATATACACTTCTAACAATGATGGGGGGTTTTCAGCCTGAGAGACCGGCACAGGTATTATAATGACAATAATCAATTCTAAACACAATAAACATGCAAGAAAACAATCAGAAGATAAAAGAGCGGCACAAGCCAAATAACAAAAAACCGTATTAGCCATATTAAATCCGATTAAATGCTAGTTTGTTTATTTAGTGCAATGATTTCTTATCTCGAAGCGGCATATCATTCTTAAGACTTAGGCGGGACATCATCCTAAGACCTAGACACGTTGAATCCTGTCATAATTAACGTATCCGCATAAAGCATCCTTTTAGTTTAATTGTAATCTATCTAGGGATTATAGCAATAGTGATCTTGATAAACCCTAGCCCATTGGGACTTTACCCACTTACTGTTTGATGATATTTTATAAACTGGTAGTCCACTGTTCGAATCTTTATTAATTAGTCAAGAACATACTTGTTGAAACATTATGGGTCACCTGTCGGTCCAACTAAGCTCTTAATTTAAAGACAAAGACATAACGTTATTTGTGATCCTATTGGTCTAGTAATATAAAACACGATATGGAGAGCTATCCCGATATCTATCCCACTTGTTAGGTGTAACTATACCCAGTTGAATGATAGGTCGCATATTCAAACACGTAAACAAGTATCATGTGATAAACATAATTAAACTTTCAATGATAAATTAAGAAAATCGATTTTAAAACAAACCAAACATTAAATCTTTATTAAGATGGCTAATACCCTAGGGTATTAGCCCATAACCATTGTAATTATACAAGCGTGATTAAATAACCAAGGTAAACTAAATGTTTTACCGAACGATACCAAAAATTAAATGATTACAAGAGTACAAGAATTACATGTTGTCTTCTATGAAATCGTGATCGATGCTTGACCTTTGGTTGCTCTTCTTTTCTTTAGAAAATCATCTTTTATGTGTATGGTATGAAGAATATGATTTTGCACACCGAAAACTCATTTTTGAGTCTTCTATTCATAGTCTCTGAAAAAGGCTGGATACACCGTATTAGGCTAGGCCAATATGGCGTATTGGGGTGTCTGGGAAGACAGACTCGTGCAAACAATTTAAAAACAATTCAAACAATTTAAAAAATGACCGGGTTGTCTCCCGAGAAGCACTTTTGTTTCAGTTAGTCGTTAAGTTTGACTTTTTTCCTTTTCTCTTCATTCTTAATCATCAGGTGTCGCCACAACCCATCCCTCATCAATGACACGTAAAAGTTCTCGATAAGCGTCGAGATTGTCCTTTGAGTGGTTGAGGTACTCGAACTCTTTTATGGCAATGTACTCTTTGTCAGCATTGAATGAGTACTTCATCATCTCGAACCTCCTGATTTTGAAGAGAGTGGGATCATCCTTGCGTTCTTTGAGCGTTGCTTGTGTCATAATTTCTACCAAAGATATTATTAACCTTAAGATAAGGGTCATGAGGCTTTTTAGTTTTGATGTTTGCATATGGTCTCTGACCATAACTTTCCAAACGAGTGAATGGTGCAACTTCATGAGCATTTATCTTCCACCAACATTCTTGTAGCTTTACTAGTACATTATAGTCTAGTTCGTAGAAGTTCCCAAAACTATTTATCAACCATGCACAAAATTTCATCACACCGGGAGTAGCATTTCCCCATGATTCTTCAACTTTTTCTTTGTGCATTAAGGTTTCTTCTTTCAGTTTTCCATCAGCTAATTCATCATACCACTTGTGATCTTAGAAATAAGCCATGTTTACGACCCGAACCATTCCAGGTAGCTCTCTACCATTGCAAAACCCATCAATATCTTAACTACAAGTGGGCCATTTGGTTATTCCATTTTTAAAACAATATGGTTCACATATATGATCACATAGTTGATATGGCACCCCGTTATCCGACCATGGTTCCTCAAGATCCCTTATCATAAGATTATTTAACTCATGTTCCTCGTAAGTCCCAATTCCTTGGATATCAAAAGTAAACAGATCCTTGTCTATTTTAAGGAGGTAGTTGAAATCATGGAATGCTTTACACAAGGGTGTCTCGTAGTCAAATAAATTGCCTTCGATCTTGAAGATGTCAGTAATATCGTTAGGGTCATCATCCTCCTCAGCTTCTATTTCTTCATTGTCATCAGAGAGTTGGTAGATTTTTTGAATGAACTTTTCTACCAAATCTTCCCAAGTAGTAACTAAGCCTATACAATCCCTTTTAAACCATTCACTTGCGGCACCTGCGAGTGAAATAGAGAAGATGCTAAGCCTAAATCGGTCTTGACTTACCCCATTAATTTTGATTGCCCCAACTACTTCGAGAAATTTATTAATGTGCTCAAACAAGTTTCTCCAATTGCCCCATTGAAAGTATTCTCGTATCTTGACCAAAAGCGTTCCCTGTATCTTAACAAAATTTCTCTCGATCATTCTCCCTTCGTTATCATTAGAGATGCAGTTTTTTCGGGTAACAGAGATATAGTCGTTTTGTTCTGTCATCGTCAATCGAATTCCTGAAAATAAGCATAAATGATCAGTAGGATGTGCCCTCAGGAGAGAGAACACTTAAAACAGGAAATCGAATTGGAAAAATAGCTACTGTTAATTTATCAGATGAACAATACGCCGTATTTAATTAATTTGAATACGCCGTATGGTCTGCTGAAGGTCAGTACGCCGTATTGATTATACAGAATACGCCGTATTGTTTGGAAGAACAGATACGTTGTTTAGACGGTAGAGATCAATACGCTGTTCTGAGTGGAAAGGTCGATACGTCGTATCCAACTGGTGGATACGGCGTATCTGTTGATCTGTTAGAACAGGATACTTAGAAAACAATTAAATAATGCAGGAATTTAAACACACAATTAAATACAAACAGAATTAAATTACACTAATTAGATTATTTTAAACTAATGGTTAGAAATACTAATAAAATTAAAGGTTAAACTTTTTCACTCCTCGGCAGCAGCGCCAAAAACTTGATGTGCTGTCGTGTAGGGTCAATTTATTGATTACCAAGTTTTAAATTTATATTTAGCCGACTTATCCTAAAACAACACTTTAACGGGCAGTGTACCTGATCGGGTGGAGTTTCGTGGTAAGTAGGGTGTCGAACACTAAGAGCGAGGTCGTTAACCTTATAATCTATCAGTATTTTAATTACTCTAATTAAGTTAATTCTAATTACATGTTAAACCTATGCTATATACGCTTCTAACAATGATGGGGGGTTTTCAGCCTGAGAGACTGACACAGGTTTTATGGTGACAATAATCAATTCTAAACACAATAAACATGCACCAAAACAATTAGAAGATAAAAGAGCGGTACAAGTCAAATAATAGAAAACCGTATTAGCCATATTAAATCAGATTAAATGCTGGTTTGTTTATTTAGTGCAATGATTTCTTATCTCGAAGCGGCATATCATTCTTAAGACTAAGGCGGGACATCATCCTAAGACCTAGACACGCTGAATCCTGTCACAATTAACGTATCCGCATAAAGCATCCTTTTAGTTTAATTATAATCTATCTAGGGATTATAGCAATGGTGATCTTGATAAACCCTAGCCCATCGGGACTTTATCCACTTACTGTTTAACAGTATTTTATATACTGGTAGTCCACTGTTCAAATCTTTATTAACTAATCAAGAACATACTTGTTGAAACATTACGGGTCACCTGCCGGTCCAACTAAGCTCTTAATTTAAAGACAAAGACATAACGTTATTTGTGATCTTATTGGTCAAGTAATATAAAACACGATATAGAGAGCTATCCGTATCTATCCCACTTGTTATGTTAGGTAACTATACCAGTGAATGATAGGTAGGCATATTCAATCACGTAAACAAAGTATAATGTGTACAACATAATTATTCTTTCAACTGATAAGTTTAGAAATCGATTCTTAAAACAACCAAACCATTAAATCTTCATTTAAAGATGGCTAATCCCTCAAGGTATTAGCCCTTAACATTGTAATTATACAAGCGTGATCAATTATAAACCAAGGTAACTAAACGTTTTACCGAACTGATACCAAAATTAATGATTACAAGGAGGGTATAGAATGACACGGGTGTTTCTTTTTATATTTTTTTTTGTTATTTTTTTTGTTTTTTTTTTTTTTTTTTTTTTTTTTCTTTTTTTTTTTTTTTATTTTTTTTTTTCTTTATGGAATCGTGATTGATGTTTGACGCCTTTGGTTGCTTCATCATTCTTCAGAAATCATCTTTTATGGGTTATGGTATGAAGAATATAGATTTTTGCACACTGAAAGAACTCGTTTTTGAGAGTGCTATCTATTTAATAGTCTCTGAGAATGACTGAGGACACCGTATTGGGCTAGCTAGTGTGTGTGTGTGGTGTGTGTTTCCCTTGGAGTGCGTGCAAAGTTTATAATCAATCTCTGCATAATTATCTTGCTGGATACAACGTATAGTAGGAGTTGGATCGGTTTATTGGGAAATTGAGTAATACTGTGTTTCGTTTTGTGTGTGAACAAGTCCAGGGCGCGTGTACTTCGTATCGTCTTTTTGTGGATACGACTGATGTTGATTTTTATACACTATAAAATATATAATATAATACCACAAGAGCAATTAAGAAAATCCCCTAAGGAAAATTCACTCTTAAAAGATATTTTAATATTTAATATTTAATTACGTATATGTTTAACGGGAAGATTGATCACCGGGGTCGTTCTCCGCCAAAGACTTGGAAATTGAAACTACGTTTTTAGATCGGATTATGATGTTTGAATGAGAGAAAGATGTTTTTTTAGTTCTATAACTACTAAATAAAGCAACAATAAAATGAACAATTTAAATGCAATTAATCAGCTTAACAATTAACGGGAACAAAATAAAACGCGACAAATAAGCAAAACACACTAAATTTAACTCATAAAATTGCAAACTAAATTTCTTAAACCTAAAAATAGGACAAAACCGAAAATTTAGAAAAAGAAAAAAAAAAACATTTTTTTTAATTATTTTTGAATTTATTATGAATTAAAACTATTTTAATCTAATTAAATCCTAAAAAATAACAAATTAAGTCCTAAAAATTGAGAAAAATGATTTTTAAACTTAGAAAAGTCTAAAATAACATAAAAACTCAGAAAAAACACCATTTTTATCTATTTTAAAAATTAAAATCCTATTTTTAACTTAAAAATTTAAAGCATCAAAATGAAAATAAATCTAAAGGTGTAAAAATGTTTATCTTTCTCTAAGATGTAAACTAAAAGTATTTTTTATAAAAACTAAAAAAGATATTTTTTATAATTTTGCTGAAACTTTTTCTATATTTTATGAATTTTGTAAATAAAACTTTAGATAAATGATTAAAAACTCTACTTAATGAAAGTATTTGTTACAAAAAACTTCAGGAAAAATTCAATGAACTAGCAAGAAAACAGAAATAAATAAATCTGTAGGTGTGTCAGCTTATCGAATAAGCTGTGAGAATAAGCTAACTAGCTACGGCTTATAAGGAAAAAGGAAAAGAAAATCAAGTATAAAGATTAAATAGTACAAGGAATGGTTGGATGAGCTATTGAAGCACAATGGTAAAACGTATGGACTATGAGGGAGAGGTCGTGGGTTCTAGTCTGGCAACACACCCTTGTTTTGCTATTTTTTATTTTGAAATTATTTGAAAAAAACGTGAACCTTATGCGTAAGCCTGTACATTTCTAAGAACTTTTAATAAAAAGTAGTTTAGCTTATAACTGAAAAGAGAGCTTATGAATGGCTGCTTACGTGAAAGTAAGCTTTTGCGGCTAAAAATGGATTAATTTACTTAAACCCTTGCACACTTCCTTGTGATGAATAGCTCAAATTAAAAAAACCAAAAGTTGGTTCTAGGTAGTGTTATTATGTGGCATAATGCTAGTTCAAAACAAGCTAGCTAACGGAAAAACCTTAACACCAACTAAATTTTCGAGAATCAAAAAGCTAACTCAAGAACAAACTCGCAAAAAGCTCAGATAATTAAGAAATGAACTCAAATTGAGCCAATAAGCCAAAACTTAAGCTGAACTTAATAAAAACTAATTTAATTAACTTATAAGGCTATTAAATTTCAAAACAAGAAAATCAGATTTTACAACTTAATAATTCTAAGATTAGTAAGGCTTAATACTATTTACTACTGTTTTTGGTCTTTTGAGCTTTTGATGAAATTTTAAAAAGCTTAATGTTTCACGTGAAGTATATGCTAGAAATAAATTTAAGGACTCAAACATAATTAAGCTAAATGTAATCTAAAGATCTTACGTATGATTAAATCCTATGTGTATCCTATTTATGTATTCTAAATGGAAATATAAATAAGGCACAGCAGTAGTAACTGTTAGGTTCACTACTATGATGTGATAAAGGTTAAAATCACAAAGCTCAATGCAGGCTACCTTGTGGTAAGTTGCTACAGACAATCTCTTCTATTTGAATGAGATATGTATACAAGCAAACATACATGTTGTGTAAGCCTAAAAAGCTTGATCAGTGCCACTTTTATAAGATAGATTAAAGAATTAAGTCTCGCACTGTGCAAGAAGGTTCAAAAAATAGCATAGTACTTTTTAAATTTTGAAAATCTAATCACTTAAAAACTCTTTTTACAATTAGTTTATCATTTGATAATGATGCTGACTCAGCAAAAATCACAATTCACTTTGACTATGTGTAGGTCAAAGTGTTGTGTTAAACCAAACACTCTTTATAGAACTACTTGACCATATTTGAGATTGAGCTTAAAATTTGAAATCCACTTGACAAGAGAGATCTTATTACCAGAAGATCAACAGATTATAGTGTAAGATTATTGATCATAAAATCAACAAATTTCATTTTAAAGCTAAATTAAAGATCTATAAGTTATGCTGAAACTAATTGTTTTAAGTTTTTTATGATTTTTTTAGACAGAAATTGACACAACTATATTTAACAATATGTAAAACCTAAGACATATTATCAAATGACAAATTTGTGACTCAATCTAACTCAGTTAAGCTACTAGATGACAGGTATAAAAGCCAATAAGTAGTTAAGCAAAAAACTAAGAAGCTTACTTAAGCATTTAAAGTAATTATTAAGCTAGAAATTAAATGACATGGAATTAAGTGGAAAACTTACAAATAGCTTCAGCTTAACGCAGAGAGCAAATTACTTGTGTTAGGAGCTTTTTATAGCCTGCATTTAGTGAATAGAAGGCCTTAATGTGTAGAAGTCCTTAAGAGCCCTTCCTTAACTGGCTCTCCTTCCAAAAGCTCATAAGTTTAAATAACAAGGGATTTTAAGCTGATTTTAGGTATATGAGTAGATTAAGACTTGTTTAAGCTCTATCTTAGCTTAGAGACTAAGAGAGCTGAAATGTGTTCTTAATGTGAGCTTATGAGTTGCATTGCTACAACTACTCTTTAGGAGTGAAAATTGAGAGCTTAAAACAATTTATCAATAAGAAAAAGTAGATTTCATTAGCTAGATAAGCGATTGATTACATTATGAAGAGATTACAAATTATTTTAAAGTATAAATTACAAATACAGATATTTAAAAGCTTATAAGCTAAACTGTGAAAAGGTATGAGAAAAAAAAAGAACCATGTCCAATGTGTGTGAATGAGTGTGATATTTATAACCTGCCAAAGAATGTTCTAGTCCTAAAATCAGTTAGAGGCTCCTCTCCTCTCATCCCTTTGATCATTAGCTAATCATTGAAGGTGTAATCTCATCCGTTGGATCACAATTGAGCTCACACGGATTGCCAGCGTGGCAATCCGTTTGAGACTCTCTTGTGCTTCTTTTGAGTGAGAGATTAGTGTAAATCCAACATTCTCGTGCCTTCTTCATTTGGCCACTTCATGTGATTGATGTTGAATGACAAAAGATGCTTGAGATGACGTTTTGACCCTTGCCAGTTGTGACTATTCCACCGAATTGTTATCCATGCCCAATCATTTTGTTTGGAAAAAAGCCGCTTTCGTTTTGATGAGGGTAACCCTGGGACGCTGATTTCTTTCGATGATCAGTGAAATAGACTTTCGCGCTTATTTTATTAATGAAAGGGTTAAATTGAGATTTGGGACTTTAGGTTCATTTGGCATATTCAGTCTTGTCTTTGGTATTCACAATTCTATGTGTAAATGACTCTTTAGATAGGGCATTTGGTCCTTGGACTTTATTAAACGGGAAAAGGGTTTTAGGACATTTGGGCGGGTGTGGTTTTTATAAGTTTAATGCCCATTAAGCCTTAGGGACCATTTGTGTAACTTTTAGAACTTGAGGGATTGTTTTGAAACATTTAGGATTTGTCCTTTTGTTGAGTTGACTTTGTTTGACCCAAGGATTGATACCTAGGTTTGACACAGCTTTGATTTCTTTGACTTTTGACTGAACGCTGATTTTTCTGGTCTCTTTGGCTTTGAATCTCTAGCTTCTTTTGTGCTCTTCCGTTTCTCGTGTTCGTGTTTGACCGTTTTTGACTTTTTTTGTGATTTTTGATTTGAGCCGTGTCCTGCACACACAAAAACATTAATAAACAAGTATATTTTGCCATTTTTAACCTTTTTGGGTTTATTGGGTTATTTAGTGTATAAACGGATATGTGTATTTTTACACATATCAAAATTCCTCCGACAACTAAAGTGGAATTGCGTGTCTCATGCAATATTTATATGTCTTATGTCTAAATATCCTTGAACTTCCCCTAATAACCTTTGAAAAGTACGCAAAGATTCTTTGTTGAGTGAGCTAAGAGATCAAATTTATAAAGAACACGCCGGAATTCCCATTTTCAAAAACTTGTTTCTCTTTTTATGAATTTTTCTTGATATATTCTAACTTAAACTTATTTGTGTTGACATATAATGTATTGTTTTTATTATTTCATTGGTGTACTTTAAGGATCATTAGAACATAAAAAGCACAATTAAGTTGTGTCTCTGTAAAAAGATTAAATTTGTCATTCCCGATTTTTCACTTTTTCATGCTAAGCTTAAAATAAGATCATTGTTAATTACGAGCTAACCGATGCTTATGACTACTGATAATTTCAACGTGTTGTGATTTCTCTTACTCTCCCGGTAACATACATATATTAAGTGTGTGGATCAATTAATTTAACCTATTATAATCCACAGATTTTAGATAGTTGAAAATCAGACCAAGCTTTACACATGGGCACATTTTTTGGGCAAAATATGTTATCAGTCTTAGTTAATCAGTGTGCAAAGCAAACAAAACATCCTTAGCTAAGATCATCGTGGCGTTCATTGTTCTATTTAGTGTGATTTCTTCTCTAGACTACCACCGTATCGGGTAAGTGCTAAGGCTTTTTGACCCCCATCTGGAGAATAATAATCGAGACGTCATGAAACTTCCGATGAAAATAGCCTTTATTAGACTTTTGCAGTGTGACGCACTAGTTCAAGAATACATTGGTTTTAGAAAGAAACGCTTTTTATATTTATTTTCTAACTTGCAGATTTATTATACTATTTAATTATTAGGCTAGGAATCTGTATCACTTTCTCTTCGACAACACAATCGGGCACGCCTCCGACAGAGCTCTTGTACTTATTCTGATACCAACCATAAATATACATCCTCCACTTTCTATCGATGTCATTCGGGAGCGTCGAACGTACAATGCCATTTACTTTATTGCGATGGAGTGTGTGTATATATTTATTGTAACATAAGGATTTATGTGTGCTTTCATCCTTTTTATTCACCAACTACATTTTGTTATAATAATTATTAATTCAATACATTATTTTGTTGCAAATAGAAAGATGTCATTTTAGAAAAACCAAGAAGTATAGTGACTTGAAACTAAAATTATTATTTACCAACGATGTTTGACTCATTAATGTCGATAAAGCTTGTTTTCTACTTAAATATGTTGATTAGGGACTTTTAAGAGTAAAACTCTAATTTTTTTCGTTTTTAAAAAAAAAAAAAAAAAAAAAAATTAATAAAAAAATAAAGGGGGGGGGGGGGGGAGAACACGTATAATTAATCATTTTAAGAACGCTTCGGGGGAAGATGTGAACCTCTACAAGTTATTCTTATACAGCTTTAAGTTTTCCAAATAACTTTGTTTTTAGCATCCTAATTCGTGTAATCAACACTATATCTCTTATTCTTTGCAATTATAAATCCCTAATAAGAGAGAATTCGCAAAGACCTTTGCCTATATAAAATCCAACTCGGCACTATTTAAAAATCTACTTGAGATTAAGGCAAAAGGTCGTGTTCATTTACTAGGATTTCAAGATCTAGCATGTTTTAAAGTTCTACATGAGATTTGCATAAAAACTTTTCATTCATTAATGTTAAGGGAAGGAAAGGAGTAACTCTACACATTCGATCGGGTCCAATAAATTTACTTCTTTTCTTACCAACGGAAAACCTACAATTTTTGTCTTACACTTATTTTATTATGTTACGCTAATATATATATATTATATTATATATATATGTAATATATATATGATATTTATATATCTACAAAATAAGATTCTTAAAAAATATTTTTTTTTGTATTTTTGTGGGAAAAAACGGGTACGGTGAGAACAAAACAATAAGCATTCTTCAAATCGATAGATTCCTCCTCTCCAAACTAAAACCGATAAATCACATTGTCTGTCAATGTTTAAAGGCGGGCTTACGGAAAAATGATCTTAAGCCGTTTTATTAAAGTTCTGCAAAGCTAAACGTGAATCGATAGATGAAAGGATATCGGATCTCCCGCAAAACTAATGGTGCATGAACCAGAAGGATAGGAAGTCGATGTGAACTGGGACACAGAACACGGACACGAGATGGCTTCAGAAATGTGTTGTTAATCCTACAAAACCTCTGCAAGTGCAAACAAAAACAACGAGAAGAAATCGTGAGGGTAGTCTCATACACATCATATACACATGTTTACATTGAAAGAAAATGGAAAAGGATAAGCATGGGGTGAACTCCCACGCGAAGCAGCTTGTTTTGTGTCACGAGTCACAAGCTCGGAGACTGATCCCTGAACCCTTTATTACGTCCTTAGGGGGGAAATGGAACACTCGCGCATTGAAATGCAGTCTGGCTTATGAATACGTTTGACTCGACTGCCGAGGTCATAAACAAAATTCTCACTCCTAAAGGAGAGAAAAAGAATCAAAGGTGATCCTCAGTCAGTGTAAGTAAAATTATGATGGAAGAAAAGTTCTAAATGATAAATATGAAAGGAATAGATCACTTCAACATTTAGATGGTAACGTCTTTTGCGTTTGGTAGAGATCTTCATTAAGCACAACATTCTTATATAGCAAATTGGGGCTCAAAGTGTTTCAAAAAAATGTGTGTCGGTGGTTCTGTTTTTTAGGCGGAGGCAGTTGAAGAAATGACTGGTTCTTTGTAACTGAAAAGAGTCCCGGAGGAAAATGTTCTTTTTAAATTCTCATCGCAAATGTTACAAGATTTTTAATCATGAATGGCATGATAAACTAGTATACCTGGATTTGAATACTTTGTCCTCGTTCCGAGAGTAATTCAAGGTTATACTAGCGAACAATCGCAATGAAGGCGGTGCCGCTGATTTAACAAAGAGATAGTGGGTTAAATACTTTGAGTTAGGTGGAATCAATTATTATAAATGTGTTGTGGCGGTTTAAGTCCTTTTTAAATCCTTTGGTTTGGTAAAATAATCATTGTAAAATCAGTGTTGGATTATAAAAGTGATTCTAATGGCTTATGACAAATCGTATTGTATTGGAAAACGATCACTTGTGTGTGTGTGTGTGTGCTTTTTCCTGATTTCTTCAACTTATTGCGGACGAGGAAAAAGGTGTTTGTTTTTGATGTAAGTAAGATGCCAGAAACAAATTATCTTTTTCGAATCGAATTTTTTGTATTCATCTATTTTTCCAGTACAAATCTACCCAACGAGAAAAACATCGGCATTTTCATGAAACAAAACTTCTCTAGCGGTCTGAGAGTAGGGGACAGTTGGATTGCTATTGAAACTTCAAAGGGTGGATGGGAGGAGTGGTAAGATCAATTCCGGTTGGAATTCGAATCTTTTCTTCATGATAAGCGTTTCAATGATTCACTTTCTGTGTCCGGTGAAGTAAATGTGAAGGAGAAGAAAGACTTAATCTGACATCCGATTATCGATTTCTTCAAAAGAGAGGATTAACGGTTGCTTTAGATTTGAAGTTATCGTGTGCGAATTCGGAAAGTAACCTTGAAATTTTCTTCATGCAAGTCGACTTCTTAATAGTCGAATCATCATTACCGGTTGGTAACAAATCTAGGAGCAAAGTTCATCGTTGCGGAATGTTTCAAATTATCACTAGTCTTCATCGAAGAAGAATAGAGGGTAGAGAATATTTTGGTACTGCCATTATAACGGATCCCCGGCTTTTGAAAAATCGATGACAGAAATGGCGTGAACAAAATTATTATCCTTGTTTTTCTTAGATTTATCAGCATAGTAAACAAGTTCTTCTTTTCCTACTCTTAAAGTCAAAGTTTCTTCGTACAAATCAATAAGAGGCTTTTGTAGTTGCTAAGGAAAAGGTTTGTCGTCTAAAATGTAATAGGCATTCTTGGTTCGGGTGTCAAAAATTTATGACACCGACAAAATCCCCACTGTAGAATAGTGAAACCATAAACGCTCTGTGCTACAACATCCTCGGCTATACGCATTTGGGTGGGAATTTGACACGTTTGGCAAGCTCGTGTGTCATGTTCGAGTAGAGTCGCAAGAAGCATTATGCCTAAGTTTTTTTGTTGATAGAATTGATGGTAAAAAGGTTAATGCTAGCTCCGGAATCGGCTGAATAGCTGAGCTAGTCCTATTGATTTCTTGTAAAGCACATGGAATAAGAAATTTGTCTCGATACTTTTCGAGCTTCTCGGGGAACTTTTGTTCATGATGATTGGTGGAACATTCAGCTATTAACGGTTGTTAATGGCGATCTCCTCGAGTTTCTCGTTGTTCTCTTAGCAACGAGCTTCTAACCTCATTTGTTGATTCGGCCGTGTTTTCGAGGAGAGCATCTTTTCTGAATCCTATCTCTAAACGGGTGTTGTTTTGGTAACATCCTCTAAAATAGGCTGTGTGTTGAGCACTTGGTTTATCGTTGTTTCTCTAACTTTATCCTCCCCTCCGGGTTATGGAAGTTTAGATGGAATTTAGGTCTTGGGAGAATTAAGATCTTGAATTTCAACATTAACGTTTCTTTGCTTTTGTTTTGGGATTTCAATGAAAATGGATTCTTCTTCCTCCGGAGTGGGGGACATTGCCGCTGGTATGTGTCTCCAGAATTTGTGTTTTGCACTGATTTCTGCGTTGCGTGCTCCGGGTTTGTCTCGGGTTGTTTTTGAGGATTTGAAGACAACAGAGTAGGAACAAAAAGAATCGTAAGGTTCTTCCAAAGTTTTACCGCTTCTTGTGGTGATAACATTAATTTGCTCACGAGGATTAGTTACGGTTTGACTTGGAAGAGTTGCCTGAATTCGAAGTAGAGGCGGAATTTTGAAATTATTACAAAGACTTGTCAACAAACTTGTGTGAACATTAGCAATTTGATTTTGCGAAATTTTGTCCTTGATCTTGAACAATCTTCATCATTCTGCATCTTTGCATCTTGACGTAGTTTTCTGAAAATCCGTGTTTCAGAAAGTCTACTTGGTTTTGGGCGTTGGAGCTTAATATGGTGGAACTTGGTAAAACCGGTGGTGGATTGGGTTGGTGCGCATTCGGTTGGTAAACTTGACCTTGATTGTTTTGATGGTTTTGATTGAAATTATTTCCACGGTTTTGATTCAAATTAAAATTGTTTCCTTGATAACGGCTTTGGTTTCCTTGGTTGTTTTGAACATTTGATTGATTGAAACCGGGTGGTCTCATCTGATTTGCCAAATTAGGAGGATTCCTTTGAACAAAGTTGCCAACGGCGGCGATTTGTTGAAAATGTGAATGGTTATCATGAAAAATGAGGAATTCATTCCTTGTTAGCGGACAATTGTTGAAATTATGGTTTGAACCACAGGTGACACAAACTTCCTCGACTGCTTTGACGGTAGCAGGAGTTGTAACATTCTTTTTACTAATCATCTTTTCTAATCGGCTCATTCGAATATCCGTTTTGTCTTCCAAGATGAAGCGCGCGTGTTGTTTGAAATTCAAAAGAATTAGAAGGTGTAGAAGTAGAAAGAGGATTCGTACTCGCTCTTGGTTTAATTGCACGACTTCTTGAATAACGAACCTTAGATTTACTCTCAATAATGGCTAAACCATCACGAGGCATCTTATCTAGAAAATTTCCACCCGCGGCGGAATCTAAAGCATCTTGATCATTGGTATTCAAGGAATTATAGAACGTATCAAGTTGATGTAATTCCGAGAAACCATGATTGTGGACATTGGACGAAGCGAAGTATCCTTTTGATACGTTCATTGAGCTTCGTTGAAAGTTTCATTCGGTTTTTGGTAGAAAGTGGTGATTTCATTTCGAAGGTAAGTTGTTTTCGAAGGTGGAAAGAATTGGTTTATGAATTTCGAGACAAGATCATCCACGTTAGAATCGATCGAGGTGGGGGATTCCCTTTATCTAGCCAAGTCCGGGCTTCTCCTTCTTTTTTGACGAGAGAAAGGAAAAAGCAAAAGCTTAATCGAAGTATTCGGAACTTCGGATGTCTAAACGTAGAAGTAACCTTGTTGAAAAATCGAAGATGATTATGAGGGTCTTGTTTACCCGTAAATTGTTTTACTTTTGAACAAGATTAATCAAAGTTTGTTTGAGCTCAAAATTGTTTGCATTTATTGTTGGAACAACAATTGCATCTTCGTATCCCTCGATGGGAGCTTGTAGCATCTGAGCCATGGTACGATTGTCGGCCATTGGAAACTCGGGTTCCTCAACAATAACGTTGTTAATTGTTGTTGTCGACGATTTCGATTACGAGCTGAGAACGATGTGCGTCATGCACTAAAAATAAAGAATTTAAAAAAATTAAACAAAAAATCAAGAGAGAGAAAGTGTTTTCTTTTGTAAAATGAATTATGACTAGCTTGTCTCTTCCAAAGTTGGAAGAGACTATATATAGTACTTACAATATACCGGGAATTTGAACCCGACTTAAAACCGAAAAGCGTACTATAAACTATTAAACTACGAGCTATATAAAACAGTAAAATACACGGGGTGACCGAGTCTTTTTCTAATATCTAACAGATAGTATGGAAACCCTTACCAGGTTGTACATCAAAGAAATAGTCTCCCGACATGGTGTGCCAATATCCATCATCTCGGATCGTGACAGTCATTTCACATCCAGATTTTGGCAATCACTACAAAGTGCCTTGGGTACTCAATTAGACATGAGTACGGCATATCATCCTGAAACCAATAGACAAAGTGAAAGAACCATCCAAACACTCGAAGACATGCTTCGATCCTGTGTCATAGACTTTGGAAAATGATGGGAAAGACACTTACCATTGGTGGAATTCTCTTACAACAACGGTTATTGATGTTAGTTTTCAATACACTATAAAATATATAATATAATACCACAAGAGCAATTAAGAACTTTCCTAAAGTCTCCCTTAAGAAAAGCTCACTCTAAAAGATATATATAATATATAATACGTATATTTAACCGGGAAGAATGATCACCGGGTCGTTTCCCCCAACGACTTGTGAAATTGAAACCTTGCTTTAGTTTGGATTATGATTTGAATGAGAGAAAAGTTATTTTTGAGTATCTATTACTACTAAATAAAAGCAACAATCAATTAAAAGCAATTAAACACTTAAACTAATTAACGAGAACAAATAAAACGCGACAAATAAGCAAAAACACTAAATTAACTCCTAAAAATGCAAACTAAATTTTTAAACCTAAAATAGGACAAAAGAAAATTTTAAGAAAAAGAAAAACATTTTTTTAATTATTTTTGAATTTATTATGAATTAAAAACTATTTTTTTATAATTTTCTGAAACCTTTTCTATTTTTTATGAATTTTCGAAAATAAAAACTTAAAAAATGATTAAAAATACTCTACTTAATGAAAAATTACCAAAAATTCAGGGAAAATTTTATGAACTAGCAAGAACACAAGAAAAATAAATCTAAGAACCCAGCTTATCTAATAAGCTGTGAGAATAAGCTAACTAGCTACGACTTATAAGGAAAAAGGAAAAGAAAATCAAGTATAAAGATTAAATGGTGCAAGGAATGGTTGGATGAGCTATTGAAGCACAATGGTAAAACGTATGGACTATGAGGGAGAGGTCGTGGGTTCTAGTCTGGCAACACACCCTTTTTGCTATTTTTTTATTTTTGAAATTTTTTGAAAAAACAACAACTGAAACTTATTAAGCCAACATTTCTAAGAACTTTTAATAAAAGTAGTTTAAGCTATAACTCAAAGATGAGCTCAAAAAGAGCTTATGAATGGCTGCTTACAGAAAGTAAGCTTTTGGGCTAAAAAATGCTTAATTTCACTTAAACCCTTGCACACTTCTTATTTTAAGCTCAAATTAAAAACCAAAAGTTGTTCTAGGTAGCTTATGATGTGCATAAGCTAGTTCAAACAAGCTAGCTTATCTGAAAACACTTAACACCAACTAAATTTGAGAATCAAAACAGCTAACTCAAGAACAAACTCAAAAAGCTCAAACTTAAGAAAAACTCAAATGCTCAATAAGCCAAAACTTAAGTTGAACTTAAGAAAACTAATTAATCTAACTATAAACTATAAATTCAAACAAGAAAATCAGATTCTACAACCTAAAATTCTAAGATTAGAAGGCTTAATACTATTACTACTGTTTTTGGTCTTTTTGAGCTTTTGAAGAAATTTTAAAAGCTAATGTACACTAAGTTATAAGCTAGAAATAAAAAATAAGACTCAAACTTAATTAACCCAAATGTAATCTAAAGACTTACTAAGATTTAAATCCTAAATCCTATTTAAGCTATTCTAAAATGGAAATCAAAAAGGCAAGCAGTAGTAACTGTTGTTACTACTGCTGATGTAAATGGTAAAATCACAAAGCTCAAATGCAGGCTACCTTAGTGGTAAGTCCTGCACAATACACTTCTATTGAATGAGAATGAACACAAGCAAACATACAACTAAGCCTAAAAAGCTTAGATCAAGCCTTTGACACGCTAGATAAAAAATAAAGCTCCCCTAGTGCTGGAAGGTTTAAAAATAGCTTAAACTTTTTAAATTTTGAAATCTAATCCTTAAAAACTCTTTTACAACTAGTTATCATTGATTATGAAGCTGACTCAAGCAAAAATCACAATTCACTTTGACTATTTTAGGTCAAAGTGTGTTAAACCAAACACTCCTTTATACTACTTGACAGATTTGATTGAAGCTTAAAATTTGAAATCCACTTGACAAGGTCTTATTACCAGATGATCAACAGCTTATATTAAGCTTATTAAACATAAATCAACAATTTATTAAAGCTAAAATTAAAGATCTATAAGCTATGCTTAACTAATTTTTTAAGTTTTTATGATTTTTAGACAGAAATTGACACAACTATATTCTAACTATATAAACCTAAGACAGATTATCAAAGAACAAAATTAGACTCATTCTAACTCAGTTAAGCTAACTAGATGACAAAATAAGCAAGCAATAAGTAGTTAAGCAAAAACAAAGAAGCTACTTAAGCATTTAAGTATTTATTAAGCTAGAAATTAAATGACAAGGAAATTAAAGGAAAACTTACAAATAGCTTCAGCTTAACAGAAGCAAATTACTCTTAGAGCTTTTCTACAGATCTGGCTTATTAGAAATAAGCCAGTAAAAGTCATGAGAGCCCTTCCCTAACTGGCTCTCCTTCCAAAGGCTCATAAGTTCAAATAACAAGGGATTTTAAGCTGATTTAAGGTATATGAGTAGATTAAGACTTGTTTAAGCTCTATCTTAGCTTAGAGACTAAGAGAGCTGAAATTTACTTATTGTGAGCTTATGAGTCATAGTACAAACACTTAGAGTAAATTGAGAGCTTAAAACAATTGATCAATAAGAAAAAGTAGATTTCATTAACTAAAAAGGATTGATTACATTACTGAAAAAAGATTACAAATGATTTTAAAAGTAAAATTACAATAAGCTATTTAAAAAGCTAAAAGCTAAACTAGTGAAAAGGAAAAAAAACGAACATCCAATGTGTGTGAATGAGTGTGATATTTATAACCTGCCAAAGAAGGGATTCTTGTGCTTCTTTTAAGTGAGAGATTAGTGTATATCCCAACATTTCTTATGCTTTCTTCATTGGCCACGTGTGATTGATTGCTTGAATGACCAATAAGATGCCTTGAGATGACGTTTTTGACCCTGCCATTGTGTACTATTCCACCTGAATTGTCTATTCTGCCTATCAATTGTGAAAAGCCCCTTCGTTTTGACTGAGGGTAACTCGGGACGATGAATGAACAGTGAAACAGACTTTCGCACCTATTTTATAACTGAAGGGGTAAATTAGATTTGAACTTTAGTCATATGGCAAATTCAGTCCTTGTCTTTGGTTATCACAAGTTATAATGTAAAATGACTTTCAGAAAGGGCACATTTGGTCCTTGGACTTTTATAAAAGGGAAATGGGTTTAGGGCATTTGGGTCGGGTAGGTTTTTTTATAAGTTTAAGGCCCATTAAGCCTTAGGGACCATTTGTGTAACTTTTGGAACTTGAGGGATTGTTTTGAAACATTTGGGATTTGTCCTTTTGTTAAGGTGACTTTGTTTGCCCAAGGTTGACTTTCTTTTACTTAAGTTGACTGAGAGTTAAATTTTCTTGGCTTTGCTTCTGAATCCTTGGCTTCTTTTGTGCTCTTCTGTTTCCCGTGTTCGTGTTTGCTTGTTTTTGACTGTTTTCTTGTAATTTTTGATATATCCGTACCTGTACACACAAAACACAAAAACAAGTATATTTTTGCCATTTTTACCTTTTTGGTTTAATTGGGTTATTTTTAGGTATAATAGGTTATTTGTGTATTTTTACACATTATCAAAATTCCCCAAAACTAAACGAGTGCGTGTCCTCAAGAAATATTATTAGGTCTTTATAATAAAATACACCTTGAAAAACTTCCCCAAAATAAACCTTGAAAAGTAGCAAAGATTTTTTGTTGAGAAAGCTAAGAGATCACAAGTTATAAAACACCCGAATTCCCATTTTCAAAACTTTTTTTCTCTTTTTATGATTTTTCTTGATATATTCCTAACTACAACTTATTTGTGTTGACATAATGTATTGTTTTCATTATCTCATTGGTAACTTTAAGGATCATAGAACAAAAAGCACAATTAAGTGTCTAAAAAGATAAATTTGTCATTCCCGATTTTTCACTTTTCCCATGCTAAGCTTAAAATAAGATCCCATTGTTAAATTATCGAGCTAGATGTATGATCTACTTATAATTACATCTGTGAATTTCTCTTCCCGACACATATCATATATTTAAGTGTGTGTGCTCAAATTAATTTAAACCATTAAATCCACATATTTAGATAGTTGAAATCCGACCAAGCTTTACACATGGGCCTTTTGGGCAAATATGTTAATCACTTAGTTAGATCACAACTCAAAGCAAACAAAAACCTCCTTAGCTAAGACATCGTTGGTTCACTTTTCCCATTAATGACTTTCTTCTCTAGCATCCCACCGTCATCGGGTAAGTGCTAAGGCTTTTGACACCCCATCCGGAGAATAATAATCGAGACGCATGAACTTCCGATGAAAAAGCCTTGTAGACTTTTGCAAACCTTAGTTCAAAAGAATACCTTGGTTTTAGAAAAGGAAACTTTTACTATTTATTTTCTAACTTGCAACATTATTATTACTATTTACATTATTAGGCTAGGAACTGGTATCACTTTTCTTTCGACGACACATCGGCCACGCCTCCGACAAGAGCTCGTGTACTTATTATGATACCAACCCTAAATATACATCCTCCACCCTTTCTTTCGATGTCACATCGGGAGCGAACCGACAAATGCCCATGTACTTTATTGCGATGGAGTTTGTATATTAATTATTAACACTAAGGATTTATAACTTGCATCCTTTTTATTCACCAACTACATTTTTTATAATAATTATTAATTCAATACATTATTTTTGCAAATAGAAAAATTTCATTTTAGAAAACCAAAGTATAAACTTGAACTAAAATTCTTATTTACCAACGATGTTTGACTTCATTATCGATAAAGCTTTTTCTCTAAATATGTTGATTAGACTTTTAAGAGTAAAACTCTAATTTGTAAAAATTAAAGAGAACACGTATAATTAATCATTTTAAGAACTTCGGGGAAGAAAAACCACAAGTTATTCTTATAAGCCTTTAAGTTTTCCAAATAAACTTTGTTTAGCATCCTAATTCGTAATCAACACTATCATCTCTTATTCTTTGCAATTTAAAATCCCTAATAAAGAAATTCGCAAATACTTAGCCTATATAAAATCCAACTCGGCATATTTAAAATCTACTTGAGATTAGCACAAGTCTTCATTTACTAACGATTCAAGTCTAGCATGTTTAAAGTCTACATGAGATTAGCATAAACTATCATCATTAATTGTTAAGGGAGAAAGCTAGAACTCAACACATTCGATCGGGTCAAAAATTACTTCTTATTCTTACCAACGGAAAACCTACATTTTTGTCTTAACACTTATTATTATTAACTACTAATATATATATATATATATATATATATATATATATATATATATATATATATTACAAATAAGATCTTAAAAATAAATTTTTTTTGCTATTTTTGTGGGAAAACGGGTACGTGAGAACAAAACAATAAGCAATTACATCAAATGATAGATTCCCTCTCCAAAACTTAAAACGAAAAACATTGTCCTCATGTTTTAAAGGCGGGTCATACGGAAAATCTAAGCCGTTTATTAAGTATGCAAAGATAAACGTGAATCGATAAGATGAAAGGATATCGGATCTCCCCAACTAATTTAAACATTGGGATAGGGAAGCTCGAGTGAACTGGGACACACAACACCGGACACGAGAGGCTTCAGAAATTGTTGGTTCAATCCTACAAAAATCACAACAAACAACAAACACGAAGAACAGAAAAGGCTAGCCTCAACACATCACAACACATTAGTTAGAAAATAGAAGAAAGAAAATGATAAGCATGGGGTGAACTCCCACGAAGCGGCTTGTTTTTGGTCACCGAGTCACAAGCTCGACTCGATCCCTGAATTAATTCGTCCTTAGGGAGAGCAATACTTAGAACAAGAAACTTTCATTGAAACTGCCACCGGCTTATGAAACGTGACGATGCCGGGGTCAAAAACAAAATTCTCACTCCTAAAGGAGAAAATCAATGGTGATTCCTCGGGGTATGTGAAATATGGAAGAAAAGTCCAAATGATAAATGTGAAGGAATCGACATCTTCAACATTTAGAGGTAACGTCTTCTTGCTTTGGTAGAAATCTTCATTAAGCACAACATTCTTCATAACCAAATTGGGCTCAAAATTCAAACATTCATCTGGTGGTTTTGGCGGAGGCAGAAGAAATGACGGTTCTTTGAAAACTAAAAGAGTCCCGGAGGAAATGTTCTCTTTTAAATTCTCCTCCAATGTTACAAGATTTTTATCATGAATGGCATGATAAACTAATATACCTGGTTTGAAAACTTTGTCCTCGTTTCTGAGAGAATTCAAGGTAACACTAGCCGACAACTCCGCAGTGAAAGGCGAGTCGGAATCTAACAAAGGAGGTGGTAAAATACTTGATTCGGAGGAATCAAATGTAACGGTTAAGTCCTTTTTAAAATCCTTTGGTTTGGAAAAATGATCATTAAAATCAATTGGATTATCAAAAGTGATTCTTATTGGCATGACAATGGTATTGATTGGAACATCACTTGAAACTTTGTCTTCTTCAATCTTGATTTCTTCAACTTCTTGAGGACGAGAAAGAGGTTTTGGTTTTTGATGTAAGTAAGTTGCTAAAAGACAAATTATCTTCTTCCTTATCGCAATTCGAGTCATCATTCTCCATACAAATCGGACCAACGAGAAAAACATCGGCGTCTTCCATGAACAAACCTTCTCTCCGGTGAGAGTAGGGGAAGTAGGATTGCTACTTGAAACTTCAAGGGTGGGAGGGAGGGTAAGATCAATTCCCGGTGGAATCGAATCTCTTTCAAGATAAGCTTCAAATTCACTTTCTTCCGGTGAAGTAAGTGTGAAGGAAAAAGAAGACTTAATCTCGACATCCTTATCGTTTTCTTCAAAGAGAGGATTCACGTTGCTAGATTTGAAGTTATCATCGAATTCGAAAAGAGGATTTGAGTAAACTTGAAAATTTTCTTCATGCAAGTCCTTCTTAATAGTCGAATCATCATTACCCGGTGGTAACGAATCAAGAGGAGCAAGTTCATCGGCGAACTTCTCAAAATTATCACTAGTCTTCATCGGAGAAGAACTAGGAGGAAGAATATTAGTGGTACTGCCACTAAACGGATCGGCTTTCGAAAAATCGATGACAGAAATAGCGGAACAAAATTCTTATCCTTGTTTTTCTCAGATTTATCGGCATAGTAAACAAGTTCTTCTTTTCCTACTCTTAAAGTCAAAGTTTCTTCGTACAAATCAATGAGAGCTTTTGCGGTGCGAAGGAAGGGTCTTCCTAGAATAATAGGTATTCTCGGGTCTGGTTCAAAATTAACCACTACAAAATCCGCAAGAAAAGTAAAACCATCAACTCTAACTACAACATCCTTGGCTATGCCCATTGGGTGAGTAATGGAACGATTGGCAAGCTCGAGTTTCATTCGAGTAGGAGTCAAAGCTTCAAGCCCAAGTTTCTTGTAGATAGAATGAGGTAAAGCACATGTGATAAGAAATTTTCTCGGATCTTCAAGCTTCTCGGGAACTTTGTTCATGATGATGGCGGAACATTCAGCATTCATAGTTGTAATGGCGATCTCCTCGAGTTTCTCTTTGTTCCTTAGCAACGAGCTTGACCATTTGTTGAACTTTGGCATTTCGACAAGAGCATCTTTCAATCCAATCTCTAAACGGAGTAGTTTGAACATCTTCGAGAATTGGCTATGTTGAGCACTTGGTTTATCGTTTTCTCTCACTTTCATTCTCTCAGGATATGGAAGTTTAGATTGATACGAATTAGGTCTTGGAGAATTAAGATCTTGAATTTCAACATTAACGGTTTTCTTTGCTTTTGGTTTTGGAATTTCCATGAAAATGGATTCTTCTTCCTCTGGAGGTGGGACTTGTGCGGTATTTTCTAAATTTGGATTTTGCACTTTTTCCGTTGACGTCTCCGGGTTTTGTTCGGGTTCTTTTTGAGGAGTAGAAACAACGGGAGTAGGAACAAGAGGAGTCGAAGGTCCTTCCAAAGTTTTACCGCTCCTTGTGGTGATAGCATTAATTTGCTGACGAGGGTTAGTTACGGTTTGACTTGGAAGAGTTCCTGAATTCGAAGTAGAAGCGGAATCTTTGAAATTATTACAAAGATTTGTCAACAAACTCGTAACATTAGCCATTTGATTTTGCAAATTTTGACCTTGATTTTGAACATTCTTCAACACCGCATCGTTTGCCTTGACGTAGTTTTCAAAATCCGTTTCGAAACCCTTGGATTTTTGGGGCGTAGGAAAGCTTTAATATGTGGAACTTGGTAAACCGGTGGTTGATTGGTTGGTGGTTGGTAAACTTGACCTTGATTGTTTTGATGGTTTTGATTGAAATTATTTCCACGGTTTTGATTCAAATTAAAATTGTTTCCTTGATAACGGCTTTGGTTTCCTTGGTTGTTTTGAACATTTGATTGATTGAAACCGGGTGGTCTCATCTGATTTGCCAAATTAGGAGGATTCCTTTGAACAAAGTTGCCAACGGCGGCGATTTGTTGGAATTGATGAATGTTATCATGAAAAATGAGGAATTCATTCCTTGTTAGCGGACAATTGTTGAAATTATGGTTTGAACCACAGGTTACACAAACTTCCTCGACTGCTTTGACGGTAGCAGGAGTTGTAACATTCTTTTTACTAATCATCTTTTCTAATCGGCTCATTCGAATATCCGTTTTGTCTTCAAGAGAAGCGGCGAGTTGTTGAAATTCAAAAGAATTAGAAGGTGTAGAAGTAGAAAGAGGAGCATTCGTACTCGCTCTTGGTTTAATTGCACGACTTCTTGAATAACGAACCTTAGATTTACTCTCAATTTTTTTTTACAAAATAAATAAAATGGCTAAATCCATATCTCGGAGGCATCTTATCTAGAAAATTTCCACCCGCGGCGGAATCTAAAGCATCTTGATCATTGGTATTCAAGGAATTATAGAACGTATCAAGTTGATGTAATTCCGAGAAACCATGATGAGGACATTGACGAAGAAGTCCTTTGAAACGTTCCCATGCTTCGTTGAAAGTTTCATTCGGTTTTTGGTAGAAAGTGGTGATTTCATTTCGAAGGTAGGTTGTTTTCGAAGGTGGAAAGAATTGGTTTATGAATTTTGAGACAAGATTATCCCACGTTAGAATCGATCGAGGTGGTTCCTTATCTAGCCAAGTCCGGGCTTCTCCTCGCAGAGGAGAAAGGAATAAGCAAAGCTTAATCGAAGTATTCGGAATTCGAGATGTCTAACGTAGAAAGTAATCCTTGTTGAAAATCGAAGATGATTTGAGGGTCTTTGTTTACCGTAAATTGATTACTTTGAACAAGATTATCTAAGTTGTTTGAGCTCAAAATTGTTTGCATTTATCGTTGGTACAACAATTGCATCTTCGTATCCCTCGATGGGAGCTTGTAGCATCTGAGCCATGGTACGATTGTCGGCCATTGGAAACTCGGGTTCCTCTCAACAATACCGTGTTAAGTGTTGTTGTCGACGATTTCGTTCGAGCTTGAGAACGAGTGCGGATGCACTAAAAAATAAGAATAAAAAAATTAACAAAAAATTACATATTTTTTTTTTGAATTTTGAATTTTTGAATTTTTTTAACAATTATTTAAAAGGATACACGGAAGACAAACTTAAAACCCAAATAAATCAACTTACTTCACTCGGTAGCTCTTACCAAATTCTCTTCTTTAAGGTGAGACGTATTTCGTAAGTGACACAAAAAGCATGTTTTTGAATCTTTGGTTCGATTTGGGAACTTTTCAAGTTCACTGGAACTTATTTATGATAATACCTCAATTGAAGGTATTATATGTTGGTGTTCTTTTACCAACTTTGTGTATTTTATTTCTTTTTTTAAGGAAATTTTTTTATATTTTTGTTTTTTTATATGATAACTATACTAAAAAGAAAAAGAAAATATTTTTACTTTTTATATTTTTAATTTTTTTTTTGGATTCTTGATATATAACAAGAATGAAACTTTCGAGGACGAAAGGATCTTCAAACCAAATCAACAAACGTAAAATGAAGGAATCTTTAACACAAGTCCCCGACAACGGCGCCAAAAATTGATGTTGATTTTTATACATTATAAAATATATAATATAATACCACAAGTGCAATTAAGAAAATTCCCTAAGGAAAATTCACTCTTAAAAGATATATATAATATATAATACGTATATTTAACCGGGAAGAATGATCACCCGGGTCGTTTCCCCAACGACTTGTGAAATTAAAACCACGTTTTCGCTCGGATTATGATTTGAATGAGAGAAAAGATGTTTTTTTAGTTTCTATAACTACTAAATAAAAGCAACAATTAAAAGGAACAATTATAAAAGCAAAATTAATCACTTAACAATTAACGGGAAACAAATAAAACGCGACAAATAAGCCAAAAACACTAAATTACTCCTAAAAAATGCAAAACTTAAATTCTAAACCTAAATAGGGACAAAGAAATTTTAAGAAAAGATAAAAACATTTTTTTTTAATTATTTTTGAAATTATTATGATTAAAACTATTTTAATTAAATTAAAATTCCTAAAAATAACAAAATTAAGTCCTAAAAATGAGTTAAAAAATGATTTTTAACGTTGAAAAGTCTAAAATAACAATAAAACTTAGAATAACTATTTTTAAAATTAAAAAATTCTTTTTTTAAACTTAAAAAATTAATAGTCAAGTAAATGAAATTAAAATCTAAAAGGTGTAAAAATGATTTTTCTTAATGTAAACCTAAAAGTATTTTTTATAAAACTAAAAACTATTTTTTTATAATTTTCTAAAACTTTTTCTATTTTTTATGAATTTTCAAAAATAAAAACTTTAGAAAAATGATCAAAAAAACTCTACTTAATGAAAAAATTACCACAAAATTTAGGGTAAATTCTATTGAACTAGAAAAGAACACAAGAAATTAAATCTATAGAACCACTTATTTATAAAGCTGTGAGGACATAAGCTAACTAGCTACGGTTATATGGAAAAAAGAAAAGGAAAAAAAATCAAGTTTAAAGATTAAATAGTGCACAGGAATGGTTGGGATCGAGCTTTTTATAAAAATTTTGTTTGGAAATATGCACAATGGTAAAACGTATGGACTATGAGGGAGAGGTCGTGGGTTCTAGTCTGGCAACACACCCTTTTTGCTATTTTTTTATTTTTGAAATTTTTTGAAAAACAACAACTGAAAACTTATTTAAGCCAACATTTCTAAGAACTTTTAATAAAAGTAGTTTAAGCTATAACTCAAAGATGAGCTCAAAAAGAGCTAGTAATGGCTGCTTACAGAAGTAAGCTTTGGAGGCTAAATACAAATGCTTATTTTACTTATACCTTGCACAACTTCTTAATTTTAAAGCTCAAATTAAAAACCAAAATGTTGTTCTAGTAGGTTATGATGTGCATAAGCTAGTTCAAAACAAGCTAGCTTAGCTGAAAACACTTTAAACAACCAACTAAATTTGAGAAATCAAAAAACAGGCTAACCAAGAAGAAACTCTTTAAAGCTCAAAATTAAGAAAAACTCATATGCTCATAAGACAAATACTTAAGCTGAAACTTAATTAAAACTAATTAATCTAACTATTAAGCTATAATAATTCCAAACAAGAAAATCCCAAAAGATTCTACACTTAAAATTCTAAGAATTAGAAGGCTTAATACTATTAAACTATTTTTGGGTCTTTTTGAGTTTTGATGAAATATTTAAAAGGTATGTACACTAAGTTTTAAGCTAGAAATAAAAAATAAGACTCAAACTTAATTAAGCTATATATAATCTAAAGACTTACTAAGATTTAAATCCTAAATCCTATTTAAGCTATTCTAAAATGGAAATCAAAAAGGCAAGCAGTAGTAACTGTTGTTACTACTGCTGATGTAAATGGTAAAATCACAAAGCTCAAATGCATGCTACCTTAGTGGTAAGTCCTGCACAATACACTTCTATTGAATGAGAATGAACACAAGCAAACATACAATTAAGCCTAAAAAGCTTAGATCAAGCCTTTGATAAGCTAGATAGAAAATAAAGCTCCCCTGGTGCAAGAGGGTTTACAAATAGCTTAAACTTTTTAAATTTTGAAATCTAATCCTTAAAAACTCTTTTACAACTAGTTATCATTGATTATGAAGCTGACTCAAGCAAAAATCACAATTCACTTTGACTATTTTAGGTCAAAGTGTGTTAAACCAAACACTCCTTTATACTACTTGACATATTTGATTGAAGCTTAAAATTTGAAATCCACTTAACAAGGTCTTAATACAGATGATCAAACAGTTATATTAAAGTTATTAAATCATAAACAACATTTATTTAAAGCTAAAAATTAAAGATCTATAAGCTATGCTTAACTAATTTTTTAAGTTTTTATGATTTTTAGACAGAAATTGTCACAACTATATTCTAACTATATAAACCTAAGACATATTATCAAAGAACAAAATTAGACTCAATCTAACTCAGTTAAGCTACTAGATGACAGAATAAGCAAGCAATAAGTAGTTAAGCAAAAACTAAGAAGCTACTTAAGCATTTAAGTAATTATTAAGCTAGAAATTAAATGACAAGGAAATTAAAGGAAAACTTACAAATAGCTTCAGCTTAACAGAAGCAAATTTAGAGCTTTTCTACAGCTCTGGCTTATTAGAAATAAGCCAGTAAAAGGTCCTTGGAGAGGCTCCCTTCCCTAACTGGTCTCTGTCCAAAGGTCATAAGTTCAAATACAAGGGATTTTAGGCTGATTTTAGGTATTTGAGTAGATTAAGACTGGTTTAAACTCTATCTTAGCTTAGAGACTAAGAGAGCTGAAATTGACTTATTGTGAGCTTATGAGTCATAGTACATACACTTAGAGTAAATTGAGAGCTTAAAACAATTTATCAATAAGAAAAGTAGATTTCATTAGCTAAAAAGGATTGATTACATTACTGAAAAGAGATTACAAATGATTTTAAAAGTAAAATTACAATAAGCTATTTAAAAAGCTAAAAGCTAAACTAGTGAAAAGGAAAAAAAAATGAACATCCAATGTGTGTGAATGAGTGTGATATTTATAACCTGCCAAAGAATTTTCTAGTCTTAAAATCAGTTAGAGGCTCCTCTCCTCTCATCCCTTTGATCATTAGCTAATCATTAAAGGTGTAATCTCATCCGTTGGATCACATTGACGCTCACCAACGGATTAGCCCAGCGTGGCTATCCGTTTTTTTTTTTTGTTTGAGACTCTCTTGTGCTTCTTTTGAGTGAGAGATTAGTGTAAATCCCAACATTTCTTGTGCTTTCTTCATTGGCCACGTGTGATTGATTGCTTGAATGACCAATAAGATGCCTTGAGATGACGTTTTTGAAAGGGGCTTTTCACAATTGATGGGCAGGATAGACAATTCAGGTGGAATAGTACACAATGGCAGGGTCAAAAACGTCATCTCAAGGCATCTTATTGGTCATTCAAGCAACCAATCACACGTGGCCAATGAAGAAAGCACATGAAATGTTAGGATTTGAACTTTAGTCATATGGCAAATTCAGTCCTTGTCTTTGGTATTCACAAGTTATAGTGTAAAATGACTTTCAGAAAGGGCACATCTGGTCCTTGGACTTTTATAAAAGGGAAATGGGTTTAGGGCATTTGGGCCGGGTAGGTTTTTTATAAGTTTAAGGCCCATTAAGCCTTAGGGACCATTTGTGTAACTTTTAGAACTTGAGGGATTGTTTTGAAACATTTAGGATTTGTCCTTTTGTTGAGTTGACTTTGTTTGACCCAAGGATTGACCACAGCTTTGACTTTCTTTGACTTTTTGACTGAAGCTTGACTTTTTCTGGCTTTGGCTTTAAATCTCTAGCTTCTTTTGTGCTCTTCCGTTTCTCGTGTTCGTGTTTGCCCGTTTTTGACTGTTTTCTTGTGATTTTTGATATATCCGTTCCTGCACACACAAAACACAAAAACAAGTATATTTTTGCCATTTTTAGCTGTTTTGGGTTTAATTAGGTTATTTTAGGTATAAACGGATATGTGTATTTTTACACATATCAACGACGTATTGGTCAGAGTTATGCAATCTTCAAATATCTTCGTTTTAGCTCCAAAATATGCGCCTTTTAGCATGTCTTCATAAATCACTCCGTAATTACTGCAAATAACACTTTTAAGCAATTAAGTATGAATTCTTGCAATAATTATATAAAAGTGGTTAGTTTATTCGGGATAAATGATGGTATAAATGTGACGTTATTTAATGTCATCAAATATCCCCCCACTTGAATCCTACTTGTCCTCAAGTAGACTCTAGATTATATTGAAAATGTATCCTAACCGAAGTCAAGGATTTTTTCCTTTTAAGCATTTCTTTTGTTTTAATTACCTGTACAAGACCAAGCACCTCACAAAATATGGAAATAAAAACATTCAGATCACTCAACTAATCTAGGGTGCAACATTTAAGTGGTACACTTGATAGTAGTTTTACATACATATAAAATAATATACTTATAGAGAAATTAAGGAAATCCCCAAGTAACCCTTGGACAATTCCACTCACAAAGATATATATAGAATACGTATATTACCGGATAAGTATGATCACCCGGGTCGTTTCCCCAACGACTAGTGAAATTGAAACCTCGTTTAAGTCCGGATTATGATTTGAATAAGCGAATGGATGATTTGATAATCTAAAGCAACAATTAAAATGGACAATTAAAAACAATTAAACAATTAAACTAATACGGGAAACAAATAAAACGCGACAATTAAGCAAACCTACTAAATTTAAACCCTAAAATTGCAAATTAAGTTTCTAAACCTAAATTATGATAAAATAAAATTTTAAGAAAAAGAAAAATATTTTTTTAGATTATTTTTGAATTTTTTAAGAATTAAAAACTATTTAAAACTAATTAAATCCTAGAAAATATAAAAAATATAAAAATAATTGAAATTATATTTTTCCTAAATAAAATAAGTAAAAAGAAAATTTTAGAAAAAAGAATTACTATTTTTGGCTTTTTAGATTTAAAGATATGATTTTTTAAAGATTTAAACTAATTAAAAACTTAAAAATAATAAAAATATTAAAAATTTAATCCTAAAAATTTTATAAAAATTACACTAAATAAAGAAAAAGTGCAGAAAATTACTAAAAATAAAAGCCCTAATTTTTTACTTTTTATTAAAGACTAATTAAACTAATTAAAACTAAACCCTAATTATTAATTAAAATTAATTAAATACTAATTAAAAACTAACTTAGGGACTAACTATGCAAAGACCTAGGGACTAACTGGGTGACTAGCTAACTAAAGGGAAGGACTAACTAGGTAAAACTCTTAACAGACAAAGGGCTAACCTAGTTAACAAAGAAATTAGATACATTATTGCCTAATCCCTACATTTGGCCATTAATCCGCCATTATCATGAACCGTTAAATACTCGTCGGGGTAAGCGCAGAATGCTGAGAATAGATCTATTTGGACTGGGACTCCCCATTGGTGTAACCTATATTGGTCGTAACCAATAGCACACAATGTTGAATAACTTTACGGGTGTTTTTGGCAAAGATACCGCGTCTGGGCAATTATTTATGGTTATTGATTAACCTAAGGCTTCGGTGTCATGAACTTAGGGCAATAATACTATTTTTCATGATAATTGTATGTGTTGCAATTATTACAAACTATATGTCGGTAACCCTTAATCACTTCACTTCAATAAGATTAACAAGAAGATTAGGAAGAATGTAGAGAGAGAATCTAGAGAGAGAAAGTTAGAGAGAAAAATGGAATTGGATGATTAACTTGAAATGTTACAAATGAACCAACCACCTCACCTTCCTTGGTGAGGTGTATTTATAGGCTTTCAAGCCTTTAAGTATTCTAGCAGGGCGAGCTCGTTTTACTTAGGCTTCCGCCCATACACGTACGATTAATATACAAATAAAGAAGCCCGTTTACCCGTCTAGCCTATTACAACGTATATTAATTTAGTGACCGAGACCTAATATAATTATGAACGAACTTCCATTGTTTGACTCAATATTTTGAGGCTAACAATCTCCCCCGAAGTGAGTTCATTGTGACACTCCTTCGTGAGATCAATGAGATTGCTTTTGGTCATTGAGCTCAATGTGATCTTTGTCCTCTGTTTACGTTGATAGGCATATTCCTTCGATGCTTTGGTGATCTTTGATCTGAGCCTTTGTCATTGTTCTTTAGACTTGTCCTTTTCCGTCCGAGATCTTTAAATTTTTATCTTTCGCTTGATCTCTTTGCCACCATTTGCGATCATTGTGTCTTGACCAAGCATGCTCATTCTATGCCATCATCTTGAACTTGCAACAATCTCCTTGATAGACTGATATCTTTGAAGGAAGATCATGTGAATCCAGAGTTTGTGCCGGAAGACTTTGTCATTTAATCTTGAGCTTTTCATGATTCTTGAATCTTGATGCTTATAGAATGTCTTTGTAGTTTGAGCATGAGCATGTGGTAATGAATCCGACTTCAGCTGGAATGAGGCATCACCATCTCCATCTTTATGTATCCTAAAATAAAACAGTTAGCAATAAAGCGGGTGGACGAATATGGCTTTGTCATTCGTCCAGATTTGGTTAGATTAACCTCCGGTTTCTTAGGACCGTTTGTACCTGTGATCAGGTAGATTCAAAGAATCTCCTTGACAGGGTTTCCAGCTCAAAGCGTAGGATCTTCTAACACAGATGTATTAGATTTACCATGCTTGCTAGTTCTCATTACCGGAACGTCTCAAAGCAGACAACACGGTAAGAGTGAATCAGATAGTTACTATCTTTCTGATTAAGCCGTCAATTCATTTCCTGGAACAAGTTTGATTCACATTGAATCGCACCATCGTTTCTTTCCAGTTGACACAAGTTTGATTCATATAGAATCTCGCAAGTCACCTACCAAGAGCTTGTTTGATGCTGGCTCAAGCAGGATTTCCATCTTCATTGTGAGTACATAAGTATCACTCAGATGTTCTGGCATAATCACAAGGATAATGCGTAGGACTCTTGTTAACAGCTTGTGAACTAATTGGTGTTCAACAAGTGTTAGTAATGGAATGTGTCCTAATGAGATTTATTTATGGATCTCTTGGCTCTAGACTTGATTAGTGCGTTTTGGTTTTAGTAATCGGAGGCTGGAGCAGACTGCCACCTATTCAATATCAACTAACTCAGAGTGAGAAAGTCAATAGAAGTCGTGTGTATCTCCGTGACAAATGAGACAAGTTTCTGTTGAGAGAAACCCGAATGGCTGGGAAGGGTTGTGCATTGCATCACTAGGTCCATGATGTCGTCTTCAATATCAGCAATCAACATTGTGATTCTGACAGCATATGTATTGACCTGGTTTCTGCCTAAGTTGTGTGGAGGGCTTCTTTCTTTAGACCCTTTATCCATACATTTCTTTTTAATTCTTCAACCCCTTCAATGCTTACCAAGACGTCATTACTAACACCTTGTTATGATTGTTCCAGTGTTAGCTCAATCTTAGTCGGCATTCTTCCCTTATACACATTCATCTCCAATCATACCTAAGGACTGCTATTTCTAACTATGGAGTGTCCTTGGGTAGATCCCTCCGGTTCTGGTTGGATCATAGGACAAATACCTAACCTTACCACCTTATGACTTCAGAATCGTCGTGAAATAAGATGTTGTAGGGTATGAGATCGTAACCATAAAACCTTTTTCGAAGAGTATCAAGCACTTTGAGTCGATAAGATCACTTATTATTTTCAAGATCACATTTTAAATACATTTCTCCCCTTATTTTAAATACTAATTCACTTAGTTTTTGAAATACTTTGTGATTAAAATTTGTCTTGAAATACCATGGGGAAAACTTTTACTTAGCATGAATTACATGGAACATAAACTTGCTCCCCCTCAATTTTACATATGTTTGACACCAAAAACAATGATACCAAGTTGTAAAATGAATATAAAATTGAGGTTGAACACTTAGTCATCTTATAACTATCATTCTATTGAATTGTCATTATTATCTTGTTGTTATTAAGAGACTTTTTGGGAATGGTTTGAATACATAAGAATGGTCGTGAGATGATGTATCCAAACTCATTAAATGTTGTTTTTCGAAAAACTCCCCCTTGAAAGATGGAGTGTTGAACACACAATTTTGAAAGATTATGAATTGCCTTTTTCTTGAGCTAAAAACATTGAATGTCTTGTAAGAACAGCTCAAGACCGAGAAACATTAATTTTCTCGTTGTGAGGATAAGTTATAAACCTTCCTTTATTTGAAGTCCGGGTTATGTACTGACATTTGCACATAAGCCATCTAGAAAATTAGAAATGACATGTTTTGAAACTATTTGCAACTCTCGCTCGAACTTCATTTACACACCCGTGTCAATGTTAATCGACATTTCTAAGCACGTAAATGTTATCGATTCCAAGAGACATGTCGAGAAGATTCTTTTTGGAAATTTCTGTTTTTTTCTATTTTGTATTATTTTACCTGTTTCCTCGGCATGGCTATATGAATGGTAGGAAATAGTAAATTCCAACTCTTGTCATGAGTAAGCTGTCTTGTTGCTAGATGAAACAACTTTTGAACCAGCTTTTGAACTTGACGTCTTGCCTGTGGTTCTTGAATTCCGATTTTGAACGGTTATGATCAGAAGTCATTTGATGAAGAACGAGGCCTGAACTGATGTGAACAGACGTCATTTGACATTGATGACCGAGGCTTGAACTGCTGTGTTCAAACGTCATTTGACAATGATGACCGAGGCTTGAACTGCTGTGTTCAAACGTCATTTGAACATTGAGGAACGGGGCCTGAAGTGTTATTGTCAGCAGACACCATTTGTCGTTGACGACCGAGGCTTGAACTGATATGAACAAACGTCATCTAGAGATCATCAGATCAAAATTCCTTGAAGCCCTGTTTTCTGAGATATCTTTCTTTTTCGCAACCAAACTCTGAGTCCTTCCTCTGTAGGATAGAACGATGTACCTGTACTTAAGAGAGTACCTGCACTGACATTAAGAGCTTGTTTGCTTTCACATTGGTTAGGGATATCTTCATTTGAACCATTTGGGGGTTTACTATCAACCTTATTTGTGCTAAAGGTGAATGTCTTTCCTGTTGGAACCCATCTAAGACAAACAGTCTTGAGAATTTTACCCATTGGTTGCCACCTAAGACAAGATCTAGGACTTGTTGTTTTCTCATGCACAGTGGAAGTCCTTTTTATTGAAAACCTATGTCCTGTTGAGATCTGTCTTTTTGGTTTCGTTGCAACCCTTATTTGCTCTACGGGTTTGTTTCTGTTTGTTGTCTTATTGGATGGAACCTTAGCACGCGAGTTGACTTCTTTCAGGAATTTTATTACACAAGCGTCATGATTGGCATTAAAGACACATTTCTGACATGTCGAGCACACAAAATGTTTGGAGTCAGAAAAATTTCTAGGGATCCTAGAGTGTTCATGTGTCTTTTTCTTAGCTTCCTCTAGGTAGTGATTATGAACAACTGGCGTTGAGCTATACCAGATGGAGCTTTGTGCAATCATGTGATGAAGGTTTTTGCAGGGGCAGATCTCTTCTCTTAGGCAATAATGAGTAGTGACTGGTTTTAACAAATTGTAGTCACATCAACTTTGGGAGGCAAACCGGGTTTTGAAATTCTAGGTCTATTCAGACGTAAACGCAGTCGTTTGTCTACAACGGATTGGTTTTTGAGTGTTCCAACCGTTTTCCGCCAAATTGATGGTTTTGAAAACCTTAGAATCCACACTATTCCGTTAATTTCCTTAACTCATTTTTTTAATGCTGCAACTACAAACCCTTTTTTTTTCTGAAGTTGAGCTTGAATTTATCATTGGTTTGCAATCACAGAAGTTGTGTGTTCTATTTTCTTAGCTTCTCGTTTCTGATAAATTCAAACATCTTTGTAATGCCTTTTCAAAGTCTTATTTTTCTTGAGTAATGTAGCCGCTTTATGTTCCAATTCGATGTTTATTGTTTCAATTACATCTATGTCCTGTTTAACCTGGCTCATACCTTGTTTCTTTCAAAATGTTGACTTTGTTGTCCCTGATTTAAAAACATTATTTTTGCATTTGTAGTTCAGATTAATACAAATTGCTTCGAGCTTTTCAAAATCCTTTTTGACACTGGGCAACAGTCTTTTTGAGACAAACATTTTCAGACTCGAGTGATTGATCTGAGAGTTCAGTTGTCATGTTATCAGTTAATTTAGCAGGCAAAGGACATATGTCATGACATTGTTCAGCATTCTGGTCAACCTCTCCTTCATTAATGAATTCAGGTTGCTCAGTATGCTGTTGTCCTGTAGCAGATACATTATCATCAGTAGTCATAATACTCAAGCCATGGCTCTTCATCATATATGGGTCTGATTTCTGCATCATCAACATGTGCATCATTCCCTGATCTGCTGCTTGTATCCTGCTCTTTTGATTCTGTCCCATTGCTTTCAATGATAACTGAACTAGCATCCAATGCATCCAATGCATTACTCGTATCAGTCTTTTCCTCTGTTGTCTGGATTTGTCTTTCATTCACCCTCTTATCATACAGCATTTTATTTGTGCTCTTTCACATCGACTCTTAACAGATTCCAGTGTGTTGGATCATGTGTCACGGAATCTGAATACGAGTCAGGTATTGTAGGAAATGTGCATCATGTCCAACATATTCATCATCCAAATAAAACCGTGACTTGATGAACATCTGAAACTGTGTCTGGAGTACTTTAAAAGCAGACATGGATCCAATCTCTTGAAATTCTTCGTTGTCCATGTACAGGAACATTGTGCCCGTGAAAGTCTCTAGATCTTGACCAAAGAGTGTTGCAAATGCGCGTTTGAATCCCTCCTCGGTTCGACTTCCTTTTAAGTCGTTGTTTAAAAGACACTTGAGGTGTGAATGAAGTCGTTGAAAAGATACCATGCAACTTTCTTTTGATTTGTCTGATTAGTTTTTATTTGTTGTATTCCAATCTGAACACGAAGATAAGGTATCTTTCTTTTCCATTTTATCGTGAATTATGAAGTGTAAAAGATTTGTTGGATCTTTAGTGGATATGATGTGATTGGATTGTGGTTTTAATTGAAAGTAATTAATTTCCACGGGATTTTACAAGTCAAGGATTTAAACCGAGAAATTGAGTTCTTTCGCGGGATTTTACAAAATCGAGAGAAAACCGTGAAAAGTTAATTGTTGTTGTTAAAGTTTGTTGATTATGTGTCCTTGTAGTCCAAATTAAAGTCCAAAGTCCTTGTATTTAGTCCATGAAGTTTGTTTGTCTTGATGTGATGTTTTGATTAAGCGGTGATTAATATATATTCCCAAATTCGGTCAAATACCACCTGATGCGCGGATCGACCTTCGCGGTAAGGTCGAAATTTTTTTCGGGAAATTAGGGTTTCAAAACATGTGTTTTCAATGGACAAAACGCAATGACTTTAGTCAAAACGCAAGAGTTCTTGGTCAAAACGCAACACTTGATCAAAACGCAACACTTGATCAAAACGCAACAATTGATCAAAACGCAACGTGTCTACTCAAAACGCAACACTTCTTGGACACAAAACGCAATGGATAAAAAATTTGGGCAGAGTAACGTTTTAGTCAAAACGCAATGATAATCTTCAAAACGCAACCTGTGGAGACAAAACGCAATGGTCAAAACGCAGTGACTCAAAACGCAGTGACTCAAAACGCAATGCCTCAAAACGCAGTGACCAAAACGCAATGGTCAAAACGCAGTCTCTTTTCTTCAAAACGCAATGTCTCGATACTCAAAACGCAACCAAGAAATTTTGTCAAAACGCAACAAGAACTTTGTCAAAACGCAGTGACGAATAACCTTCAACTTGCTCGATTTATACCGCTTTTTGCCACGAAATGAATTGTAAACTCACTAAACGATACAAGGGGTTTGTTCATTTCCAAACCAAAAATACACAACTTAATCACCTAACCACGAAACATCAAATCAAACCATGGTTTTTGCTTGTTTTTTCTATTTCGAAACCAAACAACTAAAGATACACGAAATTTCAAATGACTTTAACCACGATCAAACACGAAAACACCCGAGGCTCTTGATACCAAATGTCGGTAACCCTTTATCACTTCACTTCAATAAGATTAACAAGAAGATTAGGAAGAATGTAATAGAAATCTATGAGAAGAAAGTAGAGAGAAAAATGGAATGTGGATGATTAACTTTGAAAATGTTACAAATGAACCAACCACCTCACCTTTCTTGGTGAGGTGTATTTATAGGCTTGCATGCCTTTAGTAATTCTACGGGCCGGGCTCGGTTTTACTTGGGCTTTCGCCCGATACACGTGACCGATTAGATTACAAATAAGAGCCCGTTTACCCGTCTAGCCTATTACAACGTATATTAATTTAGTAACCGAGACCTAATATAATTATGAACGAACTTCCATTGTTCGACTCAATATTTTGAGGCTAACACAATGTATGCACATTTTTACACTAAAATAGTACTAAAAGTACATAAAAACTTCATCAATGTAAGTACTAAATTCTTGTACTATTTTAGTGCAATGAATAGTAATGTCAAAACACTAAATTTAATACAATACCATTCATCGCACTAAATATTCAAATATTTATAATTTTAATCATATCATCTAATTTAACTAATATGTTTGCGTACATGAGGCATGAGCTTTGTTCTTTTTTCTTTACGGCGGCTATATATATAAAAAAAACTAGCTAAACGCTAGAAAGCTTACAAATAGTTTACAATTAATCTATGACTTTGTACCCAATCAATTTAGCAAACATGAACTTTAGGATTTCTAGCATTAATCCTAAGAAAAGATTGAGACAATACAAAATCCCAGAGAACCGTTTTGACATGTTTAGTGAAACTAAACAACAATTAATTCCGAAAACATCATATCGACCACATCAACATAAGCGCAACAGCATCCAAGCAATTCTTAACTTTGCTTGGCAGTCTAGCACTATCAATCCAGGCAACCCACTCCAAAACAGAAGACATAACCGAAATATCTAGCTCCCACCAACGAGCTACTAAAACCCATAGATCGACAACCATCTCACATGAGAAGAAGAGATCATTAGAAGTCTCAACATCACGAACCGAACCAATATCAATACTTCTCATATTCAAGTTGACTCTAGTAGGGACCCTGTTTACGTTCAATCTCCAAAAGAAGACATTAACTCTAGCAGGAACTAAACGATTCCATCTGGTGGCCACAAAATCAACATCCAAAATCACATCACCAATAAAACCACGAGCCGAAACAACCAAAAACCCAACCGAAACTCCATGGGACCAAATCCAACCATTAGTCTTGTTGGAATTTGCTCATGTCATATAGATATTTATACGCGAGGAATAATTGACCTACGGGGGTCCACACATATTCACTTATTATAAAGATTAATATTGGAATGTATAGATAACTAATATATGTGTATATTTATTATATATGTATTTAATATATGATCCAAAGGTAGAATACTAAACGGTCATTAATTAGTTCGTTTACGATTAGTTAACTATAAGACTTTTTAAGTAATTTGTAATTAAAAGTAATTATACATAATAATTAGTAAAGTCAAAAAGTTAACACCAAGGGTGTGTTTGGTTGTTTGGTTCGACATACCAAGAGAGGGAAAGAAGGAAAACTAGTTTATCCCATATCGATGGGATAGGTAAACTTGGGAGCACTATATTGAGTATAAATAGAAGGGTCTCTAGCTCTCATTCCTTACACCATCCCATTCTCTTCTTCCCTTGTGGTTGAATGAAACAAACACCCTTCGAAAGGAGTTTGAGCTTTGACGAAGTTCTAGTATTCTTAGTTCGTTGGTTTGTGGAACTAGCATTTGGGTGATGTTGTATAACGTGTAGTGTGGATACACGTGAAGGTTGTTTAATTTAGCAACTATAAAAGGTTTCAGCATTTGCACGGGTTTAATACACGTGCATATTCTCAAGAAGCTCCGGTTCTTGATTTAGCTTGTTTTGCTAAAAGGTACGCTTTCGGTTTAATATTTATGTTAATTATAGTTGCTATACGAGATTTATTCCACTGCGTAGCTCGTAGAATATTATGTATAATATTAGGTTATAAGATAACGATTTCCAACAAGTCTGAGATGAGAGCATAACATGAGCTGTACAAGCTCAAGGTCGTGTAATGAAGGAGCTCATCATCTACTCTTGGAGGCTTTCTAAAAGTCAATAACCAATCTAGGATTCTCAAATGCTCCGCAACAGTACATGATTTGGTATCATCAAGAGCGTACACCCTAGGGAATTGTAATTTTAAAGGCCTATCACCAAACTAATCATTAACCCAAGAGGAAATCGAAGACCCGTCCCCAACCTTTCTTTTACACAAGGAAATAAGATCAGTGCCGTCTTTTCAAGATGTTTGGTGGCCTTCAATATCGCAATCCAATGACTAGATACAAAGCTGGGAAATGACGCCTCTCTTACACGACCAAAATCTCCATAGATATTCTTAATATCCTTGGTCCACAGATCCTCAGAAGTCACTCTTAATCTCCAAATCCATTTGAACATAAGAGCTTTGTTCAAAGCGAAAATACTACCAACACCCAACCCGCCAAGCTCTTTACTATCCAAGCATTTTTTCCAAGCAACCAATGTCATTTTCCTGCCTTCCAAATCACCTCCAATGAAAAAATTATTACGCATTGACTCTAATTTTCTTTCAATAGAAATCGGGACTTTATAAAGCAACATATAGTAGGTCGGTAAATTCCTGAGCACAGCCTTAATAAGGGCCAATCTCCCACCTCGATAGAGTGCAAGAATTCCACGTAGAGAGTTTATGCTTAAACGTATCCACAACATCCTTCCAGTTAGCTAAACAAGACATGTTACAGCCAACGTGAACACCTAGATAAGTAAAAGGCAACACGGGCACCCCACACCCCAAAACGGATGCCAGCTTAGAAGACTCCTCATGATCAACCCCAACTCTCCAAAGATTACTTTTTTAGACGTTAATTATAAGACCACAAGTAAGAAAGAAACATCCGAATATGCCAATCAAATTATTAGCATTTTGGAATGACCAGTCCCCCAACAAAATGACATCATCATCATACATCAACTAAGACATCATGATACCCCTTTGACCAATCAAAGCGCCTTTAAAGACCCAATTAGTAAAGCCTTGCGAATAACCACATGCAAGCCTTCTATAGCCAAAATACAAAAAAAAGACAACGAATCACCCTAGTGAAGAACTCTACAAATCTCAAACATCTTTGTAGAGACCCCATTAACCAGAATAGAGGCATGAGTATTCAAAAGGCATCCCTCTATCCACCTTCTCCACTTGAACCAAACCTCATGATGTTGTGGAAAAACTAGAAGGGGGGTTGAATAGTTTTACCGCTTTTTAATTTAACGTTTATGTTTGTTTGTAAAACTTAGATTCGACTTTTTGTGAATTCAATGCTTGCACAATATGAACAATATAAGTATATGAAGTGATAAAGTAAGACAAGAGATAAGAGTAAGAACAATCAAACCACAACGCGAGGATTTATAGTGGTTCGGTAACGAAGCACCTCTTCGCCCTACTCCACTCCCCGAGCACCAAACTCGAGAGTTTTCTTCACTATGTCAACAAGCTCCCTTATGGCGGAGAAAACCATACACAACGTTGCTTACACGGATTTACGACACAAAGCTAAATGTCGAGTTCTAATCTTAGCTAGAACCAATCTATCACAACACAACTTCACGACTTGTTCACTCCTTCACAACTTCACAACTTCTTCACAATATCACACCTTCTTCACAACTTCACAACTTCTTCACAACTTCACACCTTCTTCACAACTTCACAACTTCTTCACAACTTCACACCTTCTTCACAACTTCACAACTTCTTCACAACTTCAAGACTTCACTTCACTACACTACTTATATCACAACTATCTAACACTACTTGTTAAAATCACCACGATCTAACTATACTTACAAAGATCGTCAAGATCTAGCTACTACACACAACTTACAAGATATACAATTGATTTACAAATATGTGATATGAATGCAACAAGATTGCTATGCACACTAAGGTGTAATACTTCTTCACTTGATGATAGAAGTATTCTTCTCTTGCACTTGAGGAATTGAGCTTGGATCACTTGGAAACAAAGCTTTATGATTAAATGATCAAAGGATTTAAAGAGATGTGTGGGCTGTTTTAGAACAGAAAGAATGAGTGCAAAAGGTGAGAAAAATATTAGGGAATAGTCCAGTATTTATAGGACAAGCTGGAGGAGCGGGGTCTATGGCCGGTCCCCTTAAATAGGGTGCCGACCCCCTTATAATTAAGGGGGCCGCCTATTTATTTAAGGGGGCCGCCCATTTTCAGACGCTCCCCTTTTTGTCCTATTCAGGGGAGGTGTTTACTAGAGTTTTTCTAGCAATTTTAGGTTCGAAAATTTGAAATTCAAAATGTTTATTTTGAATAAAATATTTTTTAAATGTAGAAAATGTTTTGTGATGTTTATAAAAATATTTTATAAAAGTTTGAGGTTGAATAAAAATTTCTTTTGATCATAAAATGCATTAAGCATTTATTTATTCATACCTTTAAGTGATGTAAATGTTGAAATGAGAATTTACTCCTAATTACTTGTTTATGTTTAATTTTACGTTGACCGTTTTTATATTTTGTGATTATCAAAACGTAAAGATGTGAAAGATATTAATAATGTTTTTAGGGATTATATTTCTATCAACAGAACGTACTCGCAGAAAGGCTTTATGGGTTAGATTGACATATGAAAAAGAAGGAGGACGAGAGTTTGTACTTAATGGATCATATATGAGTGTTGTTAGTAGGGAATGATAAGAACGGTAGTAATGGATGAGGCTCATGCATCAAGGTACTTGGTACATCCAGGAGCGGATAAGACGTACTATAACCTTAGAGACATGTATTGGTAGCCACGTGTAGAAAAGGATATAGTTACCTATGTTAGTAATTATTGGATTTGTTTAGGAGGTGAATGCTGCAATGTCAAAGACTTTTGGCTTGCTGCAACAACCTAAGATACTTGAGTGAAAATGAGATAGAATCACCATGGATTTCATCACAAAATTTCCAAGGTCAAAGTAGTGAGTATAATATGAATTGGGTGATGGTCGATAGACTGACTAAGTCGGATCATTTTTTGGCTATAAGAGAAGACTACAGTACGGAAAGATTGGCAAAGATTTACATCAATGAAATAGTCGCGCGACATGGAGTTTCTGTGTCGATTATTTCAGATTTAGATGGATGATTTACCTCGTGGTTTTGGCAGACGCTACAGAAAGTGTTAGTGACATGATTAGATTTAAGTACTGCTTAGCATCCTTAAGCGGATGGACAAAGTGAACGAATGATTTAGACTTTGGAGGATATAATGAGGGCATGTGTTATCGATTTTGGTGGTAGTTATCATTTGAGCATTCGGTGTGCTCCATTTGAAGCTTTGTATGGTAGGAAATGTAGATCGCATGTTATATGGGCAGAGATTGGAGGAAGTAGTTTGATTAGACCCGAGTTAGTTCAAGAAACGACTAATAAGGTAGTGTTGGTAAAGGAAAAGCCCAAAGCGGCGGGAGATCGTCAAAAGAGCTATGCTGATAATAGGCGCAAACCGTTAGAGTTTGAGATGGGAGATTGGGTTATGCTAAAAGTGTCGCCTTGGAAAGGTGTAATTCGCTTTAGGAAAAAGGGTAAGTTAGTACCGAGGTATGTAGGGCCATTTGAGATTCTTGAAAGAGTCGGTCTTGTAGCTTATCGGTTGAGATTGCTTGAGGAATTGAGTAGAGTACATAACACGTTTCATGTGTCAAACCTAAAAACAATGTCTGGCGGATGCTAGTCTGCACGTGCCATTGGATGAGATCAAGGTTGACAAAACTATTCGTTTTGTTGAGGAACCTGTTGATAATAGTGACCGTGAAGTTAAGAAGTTAAAATGTAGCAGAATGGTGGTAGTTAAGGTCCATTTGGGCTCGAAGCGAGGTCTTTAGGACTTCAAGTAAACTGAGTATTATAACACCCTGTGTTTTCAAGTCTTTGACGACGTCAATAAATGTACTATTTATTTTTATTATTGTACGTGTTTG
>BQNB010002946.1:81335-112037 GCA_026074375.1 Tanacetum coccineum
GAAAAGAACTTAGACGGTTTGAACTAATGTAATGATAATTAATGTATTCGTTTAATAAAAGTTCTTATTTTGTTTGAATTGCCTGTGTAAAATTATGCGTAAGAAGTTGTGTGCTCACTTACAATAATTTAAACTTACTATAATATATGTTCAAATAGGGGGAGATTGTTAAGCAAATTGAGTGCATAATTGTCTTTGGCTAGATTTAAACATAAATTAGACTAATAAGAACCAAATCGATAACAAGATGAAGAGAACAAGTGACAAGATAAATGGTCTATGTTAATGGGATAAACCAACCCTCTAATAGTTTATATTAGTGAGATAAACCGACTCCCCAGTTGATTAATAAATCAATACTTCATATTCATATAAGATAATTCAGATTACAACCCTAATACCCTATATATAATGGAAGATATCTAATTCTAATTCTTGTTCTCCAAGAAATATACTTTCCTAATATAAATATAATCCTTTATAGCCTAATAAACGAAATACTAATACTAATAATAAAATACAGAAATACTAATATGGTTCTTATCAATACTCCCGCACCCGAATACACCTTGTCTTCAAAGTGTTGTCTTGAAAAGGTCTCCTTAAGTGATTTTGGGATCCAATGTTCTTGGAAGAAGACATTGTAAAGACAGACGAAACCCTTCAATAACATAAGCCATCTATCGTGTTTATTTTCTTCAATAACATAAGTCATAAAGACCGCTGATATCAGCGAAGAAATGAAGACTCGCTGAAGCAAGGATTTCAGAGAGCAACCTTAGCGTGTTCCAAGTCAAAGATATTGTCAAAGAAGTCGAATATCACTTGAAGATATACTCATCCGCTGACATGGATACCAGCTGATATGTAGAAGAAACTCGTTGTAGGATTAAAGGGAGTCTGAAGATGACAATACCTTGATGAAATTTATCACTCTTTGATACTACCAACCGAGCAGACTCGAAATCTCTTAAGTGTTTTAGGCGGGACAAAAAAGCAAAAGGACAGGATAAAAAAGGTCTTTCGAATTATAGCACTAGTACAAGTTGGTGAAAAGAAGTTGACACGTTTCCAAAAATAGAACATTAAAATAGAATTATACTCTTTCATCAGATTCTTGACACGTCGTAACTACCTCACATTCAAGTCAACCTCGTACCACTATAAAAGTCAACCTCGTACCACTATAAAAGAAAATATTGGTACCACTGTAGAAGAGAATATTGGTTGGGAGTAAATGTAAAATATAACAGCATTTACTCTTTTGTCAAACTTACAGTTTAGTCAGCTAATGCTAATAAACATAAAAAAATCTTCATAACAAACATTCGACATATCACAAGTATGCCTTAACATTCTTAGGGAAATCACGGATGTACGAGAGCAAAAAATTAATATATCGCCCTTAAAGCTGTCTTTCTCCAAGGATTTTCTAGTCCCAAAGATATGCAATATGCCAAAAAGACGAGTAACAAAACCAGGTGTTTTATTAATTTTGTGTACAGCTATAAGAAACTGACGCTAAGCTAACTGTTTATGAATTAAAAAAATACACACTTGCAAATAAAGGACAGTAATAGATGGGTCGTAAACTTGACAAAGAATCCTCATATCCCATCTTGATATTGTTGTTTAGATTATTGAGATGATTTTTTGAATCATTGATCCTTTAGCGTGGGGGAATCATTGATCCTTTAGTGTGGGGGAAACTTGTGTTAAGTCACTCTTGCTTTTACCTTTCTTCATTTTTGCTTTAAACTGAGACTTCAGTACAAGAGTCTGCACTGTGTTTGCGAAATTCCCGACAGCCATAATTATCAGAAGGATTCCACACGTAATTACCTGCCGAACACAATATCATTCGACTTAAGCATGATCAGAATGAAAATTTACTGTGGCATGATGTTGAGCTAAGCAGGTTGGGTAATGGGCTGATACGGTTCGGGTTAAAACAAACAAGTTGGGTGACATGATTAGGAGGCTGTATGCATTTAATATAGACCTTGGGTGACTTTTAACCAATTTGAATAGTTCCGTTTTTGCTAAAACAAAATGAACTTGTATCTCGCACAAGTATTGTAAAGTTTCATACCTGCCATTCAGAAATAACACCCGCCACTGCAGTTTGTAGCAATAGCACACCCACGTATGCTTCAAAAGCCTGTAATGAGGAAAATAAACAATGGGTGTATAAATTTCAAACATGTCTTCAAATTCCTTCTAACTCTTTAAGCTGATTTAATATCAAGAAAAGGGACCAAAAACGTAAACTCAAAATATGTTTACTTAAAAGAATTGTGGTTACACCAGTAAAACGACAGTGAAATGGAGATACATTTATTCAAGTAAACTGGTAAACTGGTGGTTGCCATAAATTTGCCTCATCCACAACTACTAGGAAGTGCCACGGTTTTTCAATGGTGCCTCTTTACAATTATCATCTAGCTTCTGGTCTCTTCAGTTATATGACACGAGTTAAAAAAAGTGTATAAAGGTGAGAGTGCAAATATGACCCCAAGGCAATTATGACCCCAACTCTGTCACATGTTGCATACTTGTATTTTAAATTCATATGTTTGTAAAATTCCAAGTAATAAAGTTTAAATGGAGAAAAATGCAGACTAAAAGTATTTGATGGATGCTGAAGGCTGCCTCCAACCACTCTGCAATTCTACATACTGGATCATCAGTGTATGCAATGCTATTGTAATAGTTATCAGTTTATCACTAAATTTCTCAAATGAAAATTTCCATTCACTGCATATGAAGGAAGCCGCTAAACGCTTCCTTAGTTCCTTCCCCTAGCAACACTCAACAAAATGGGTATGAGCAACTCACCTGTAAGACGAAGAGTATGGGCAATAACAACCATAGTTGACCTTTTACTGCAGCAGTTTCACCCCACACAACGTCCATTCTTCTAGCCTAAAATCAAAACAGACTGTTGATATATGTTCCCTGAATAAGAGTCCTCAAGGATCTCACAACTGATCATACTCGCTTATTAGAATATGGTATACAACGGAGAAAGTATGTATAACGGTTTTATTGAGTAATCCTTAAAACTAGTTCCCATAAGTATAAAGGCGTCTATATATTTTTTAGTATTTTTTATGTTCTGTTGGTACGTTAAATTTGAAGACTCAGCATGACAGTATGCTCAAAAAGTAACGAGGCATTTCAGTAACCGCACCTTTCCTAGTGCAATGCGTGTATAGAGTCTCTGCCGTTGGTATCGATTCTGGAGAAGCATTGCTACTCCTTGCATGATTGCCCATCTCAAAAACAATTGTATACCTTTCTGCAAATGGGGTAATTGCACACATCAAGAGTTGGTTCTCAAATCTTAGAATTTACCAAAAATAAATAAAGGTGGCAAGGTAGATGGGTTTGGCATCATGTTACAACATGTTTGGAATAAAATGTACCAATTTTAACTTTTTTAGTGTCGGTTGGACTGGGCCAGTTCGGTTTGAGTTGATCCACAAACACTTTAAGCCCATTTATTTATAAATGATGGATGTGTTAGTTATGATTACAACAATAACAATCCAAATCTTAAAATAGAGGGTCTCAGGTGGCTGTATGAATCAAAAACAGACATTAGGCAATTTTCAACCTATTTGACCTGTTTCCCTTTAAGCTAACCTCTATAATTTTATCCACTTGAAATGTATTAGAATAATACACAGCCAGAATCAAACAAAAATCTATTCCCATTGCCACCCCTGGATATAAACAATATTCTAACCTGCTTCTGGGCACAGTCAGGTTGCCTTTCTATTTCCCAAGTGAGGCTGATAAGTGCCATAGCCATGGCACAATAATGATGGTATATCCACCTGCACCATCACAATTCTTAATACATCACTTACTCTCAAATCAATCATATATTTATAACGCATGAATGAACATGATTAGGTTAAAATTTCAAAGCATACAACCTTGCATAAAAATGTGATAAAATTCACGAAATATGTAGAATTACCATGGACGTATATCGCTTCCATTAACTCTCAAAATATTTTCTCTTAAAGCTAAGCCTGTGTAGAGAAAGAGCAACCACGCCTGAAAAGGACACATTGATTATGCTCTTATAAGATGTTTATTGATTGATAGGTCTTAGCAGGACATAATAATTACTGAGAAGTAAAACTATGTCTACCTGGTAAAGCTGGACAGGTAATGCGGGGAAACATCCATCCCAAAGCCAAGATCTTAACCCCAGTAGCAGTGATGGAAAAATCAGAAACAGATATGCAGTTCTATCCTGCGAATAGTCCATAGAAAATCCTTTTAAGTGGTCAGAATGAATTAAACAAGAAAAAGGCATTTTCTACATGCTTTTGAGCAATAACTAGGCAACTAGAAGCAGCTTGCATGTATGGAAAGAATATGGAGGTCTGCAAACAGAGCTCTTATACACCCTATCGATCACAAAGATCTACGCTAACTTTTAACTGCAACCCTAAACTAGATACCAAACACACCATTAATGCCACAGAACGGGAAATGTGGTATACGGAAAGGATCCCGAGTGAGAGTGATGAGTTACACCATACGAAATTAACACCCAGGTAGCCCCCCATTCACCAACTTGGAGCATTGATGATATCAAAGATGTCCTCATTGGTCACGTAAAGATTCTTACCATATAATACATTCTTGTACAAAAACCACTCAGGGGTGGCCTAGTGGTAAAAGGGCTTGCGACTATCACACTAAAATGTGTGAGGTCTCAAGTTCGATTCCTGCTAGGTGCAAACAACTCTGAAGTGGCCACGCCAACCTCCTGAAAAGGGAGGGTTTTACCTGGTTTGAGTCTGTGTGGCGGTGGGTTTAAACCCCGTGGATTAGTCAGCCTAAAGAGCGGAAACCATGGTTACCAAAAAAAAATCTTGTACAACTCAATATACTGTTCTTTTAAAGACTAAAAAATATTTTTCTAGGAATTTTAAAGGTTGGCTTAGCGAGAAGGTCTGCTGCTGTTGGAGGTAATATATCAATCACATGACTTCAATAAAGAATATACTAGTTTTATGGGTGATAAGATCTAGTTTTTCTCAATTAAACCCTATTCCACAATAGATATAAGCCATAAACATGGAGATTATCAGATTGTTCCACAAACCGATGATACATAAGATTGATAAGGGATGTTAATAGTGAAAGAAGATCCACACTAGTAGGTATATGAGGTCGTTCAGACTTCAGAATACAGACGATGCCAGATGGAAGATGAATAAGGTCTATGTTGGTTCCTAAAGCACGCTATCCAATTCGGAGAAGAGAATCTCTATCAAGTGCAACTCACTCACTAGTGATTAAGCAGCAGATATTGTCTACTCATAATGGGTCCACAACATGAAAAACATACATAATAACATAGAAGCAAAACAGAAAATTTCTTACTCTGAAACTATAATATTCCTCCTTCACTTTCAATTGAACATCCTTTCTGTTAGCACGGACATTTATTGGACCAAGAAACATTCTCAAAAACCTTCCTGTAACCCAACAACAACAATACATCAACAAACTAAAGTTTAAAATAAAGTGATGCACTTGAATCTAACTTCCATCGTCTAACAGATACAATGTCATGTCAAAATTTTTCTATGCATGCTATCAATTAAGTTAAAAAAATATAATTCTCCAAAACACATCACATAATTAAGGGGATGTCTGTGATTGTTTATATAAATTATAAACCAACAATACTCAATCACCACCCAAAAAAGAATAATCCTCTCCATTTCGAATACATAAACACTTAAATTTAACTTCTATGTGAAAGCTGAATAAAGGTGTCACATAAATAAGGGGATGTTTGACATTGCTAATTAAAACTGTTTATCTGCTTATCGTGTTTCAAAAAAGATATTTTGAGTAAAGCAGTTTTAAGCCGCTTATCCACAAGAACAAAATAATCAGATAAACACTTTGGATTAGTAATCCAAAAACCGTTTTTCAAATTCTAATAGCAAATAAGCAATTTTGATAAAAAAATTCTTTCAGATATCCGAATTTTCGACCTTTAAGTATTATAAAAACCGAAAAAAAACAGAAAAACTAATAAACATGCAGAAAGAAAAAGCATAATAATTAATAATACCATGTGATTTACAAGGAAGAAAAGTAGCAGCATCTCCTTCACTTAATGTATAACTTGCTCTACTTAAATCCTCACCCAACTAAAAAATCAAAACCAAACATTATATAAAAAAACCTATAATCATCCAAACAAACAACATTAAATAAAAAAGATTTATACTTTATCTGCATGTTTAGAATCCAAAGCCCCTTTTTTAACTTCAGAGCCAATAAAAGACTTAATAATCTTGATATTAGAATCAAGAGCTAAAGCTCTTTGTCTTAAAGAAGCTTCTTCAATTGAATTTTTGGATATTAAATTCGATGCTGATTCTTGTAACTCTTTACTTTCTTCTATTATTCTATTCACTTCTGAACACACGTCCCTATCACTATCACCCGTTGTTGTTGTTGTTGTTGAATCACCCATATTTGATAGATTCAATTGATTTGATTGTGTGTGTGTGTTTTGGTGATGGTGGGTTTTTTCCGGCGGAGAATTTAATGTCGACGGTGGTGGTGGGGAAGGGGGAGGGGGTGGTGGTGATATGCAAAACTTGTGACCACGTGCAACTCAGGTGTATTTATAACATTGTTTTCTACACGTATACCACCACATATTTACCCAACTAGATGTTTAGGCTTCTAGGTGGGCTTAGAGAGCCGGGAATAGTGGAGTCGTTGGCTCGTGTCGTTGGCAAAAATTCTCAAAAAGTGATGTTATGTCAGCAAAATGTTCAACGGCATCAGAAACTGAACGACATCACATTTGTTGGGGCATCCGTTGGCACTACAATTTCTGATGCTGTTGGGCAAATTTTTTTTAATAACTAAAATTTAGTTCATTAAAATAAAAAAACATTACATTAAATTAAAAAAAAGCATTACATAAAAATTAAAAAAAAACGAAACAAAAGACATTAAAATTAAAAACACTAAAATAAAAAAAACATAAAGTTAACGATTCGCGTCGACTAGTTTGGTGTTAGTGGTGGATATGCCGCTCGGATTCGTTCCTTTTGGGCGTTGATGATAGCCGCGTCGACCGGATCCATCCCGCATGTGTCGATTTGTAGCACTTTCATGTCGTCCGCAATTCTTTGAGAATGATATAACCTCATTCTCTCTTATGGCCCAATACCCCGAGCCCAGGTCAACCCTTTTTAAACCCTGAGTCAAACACTAAAACAAATAAAATTTGGGGGCGGGAAAAACAGTTTTACTGTTTACCCGTCTTCCCCAATTCACTATCCTCGTAATTACCCCATTTAAATACAATTAACCCACTTCTAGAAGCTCGTCCAGCGTTGCCATCAAGATACTAAGTATTATGCTCCAGCTCATCAAGCCAAAACGTCGCCAATGATTGTGATTGGTCAGAGAATGGCACACGGGCATCAAACTAACACACCAAAAGATGGGATTTTACACTAAAACAAGGCAAAAAAGAAGCACAAAGCCTCTAACACAAGGATTGCCAGCTTGGCAATCTGTTTGCTCACTTATTAATCCAACGGTTAAGATTAAAGATCTAATGATTGGCAATGATTGGAAGGCCAAAATCAAATCAAGGGGAGCGTGTGCAGAGGTCTAGATCCTTCTCTCCAGGCCTATAAATACAAGACCTCTCTCACTCACAACGGATGATCTAGGAGTAGTGTTAATATAGCTTTGTGTAGCTTTTTAAATAAGTTTTAGTTTTTGCAATTTAGCTTATTGTAATGTTTTAATTCAGTGAATGCAATCTCTCTTTTTCAAGTTTGTAATCAGTTACTCTTTTAATAAAAGTATGTTTTCATTTTAATGTGCAATTTATGTTTTTTAATAAGCAATTTGGTTTAATAAGCTCTTATTAATCAAATAGTTGCTTAAAAACATCTGTCTTAATCTCTTACATAGCTAGTTCATTCTCATTTAGCTCTTATAGCTTAAATGAGCTTAATGTAATACTCAAATCCACTCCAATTTTACACGCTTATTAATGGATGGAAAGCCAGTAATTAATAGGGCTTCCAAGACCACAGTAGCTTATCTAGGATAGCTTGGTGCTTGTGAATCAGCTCTTGGACGCATTTGTATGCGCCTTGTTTAAGTAAGGCTATTGTAGTTCTTACTTTACCTTTGTAGCTTTATTATTGCATTTTAGTTTAAATTGCTTATTACTTGCTTATTTTTAGGTTTAGATTTGCTTAATTCTGCTTTATATTTGTTATATGATGTTTATCTAGTTTAATTTTTAGTTATAAACTCTTTTAGTTTGCAAAGATATTAGTCATAAAAAGTGAAAAAAATAAAAATATAGGGCATTAGCTTGTTGCTTTTATTTTAGCTTATTTGATATTGAATATAGTTCATTAGGTTTGTTTATAGCTATTGACATCTGGTATTTGTAACTTGTATATTATAATTTCATTTTCATAAGCAAAATATGGTTGAGGGATTTACGGGGTGTTGGCATTAGACAGATAAACTATGTAGTGTTGTTCAAAGGTTAAACTAGCCTTAAATTGATCTTTGAATCAATTTATAGTTTATGAGAGTTGGAATTTAAGTTTTGAATTAGAGTTTTTTCAGCTTAAGTAGTCTGATTTAGACATCAAGTAATTAGGAATGTGTTTAGTCTTCGTTTTATTAAGTATAAACAATTTAAGTATGTATGTTTTAAGCTGTTAGTTTTGCTTTTCTTTTGCTCTTAGTTTGTAGTTCTACCTAAAGTGTAGTAATCTAGTTTGTAGGTGCCACTTAATGGCTTTAAGTTTTTAGTTGTCTAGTTGTCAATTGCACAGTAGAGAGAAAATTGACAAATTAGCCAATTTCTTACTTAATAAATCAGAGGTAAAAATTAGTTTTTAGAATTTCAAAATTTGTCTCACAAGTAGATTTTAGGTAATAGTAGATCTATTTCAACTTATTTTGCTTTTAAAAGTTTCAATTAAGCCATTTGTTTTTAAGAATTAAAATTAGTTTTTTGTCTTTTCATTCAAAAACAAAAGTATGGTAAAATTGCATAACAGGTTTTTCATTATGCTTTTTCATTAGTCTTTTGAGTTTCAAAATTACTTTTAAAAGTGGTTTTATGTAGCTTTTTGGTCACAGGTTTAAGCATGATATAAGCTAAAATGTCATAGGATTTGTTTGCTTATAGAAAAAGTAAGTCTCAAAGTCACCTTAAGGGCCGTTTGGTAGCTAGTTTAGACTTAAGTGGCTTAATCTGCTTTTCAGTTTAATGCTTATTATTTTTGTCAATCTTGTTTCAATTTGTTTAATTAGGTTAGTTTTAGTAAATGGTAGCTTAATTAGCTTAGGAGTTAGCTTATTTTACTTATTTGGTTACTTAAATTTTGTTAAAAAAAGCAAAAAAAAAGTTAAGTGTTATGGTCATCATATTACAGATGTTTCGAGGCTTATATTCATAAGTTTTTCACAAAAAAATTTTCTGTTATAAAAAATTGTTCTTTTAAGCTGTTTTTTAACTTTGCTTTTTAAAGTTTTTGTAAAAAAATAATAAAAGGAAGAGGGGAATTCCAGGGTGTGCATAGGCTCGGAACCTTGGAGCCTTACCTCCTCAACCTTTCATAACCACAACACAACTACTATACCATGCGCCCTTGGACTTTTAGTCCTAAGGTGCGTCTTTTATTTTTTAAGACGTTTTTGAGTTTAAGATTTAATAAGCACTTCGAGTGCTTAATAGTGTTTCCCTCGGATTATTTAGTTTTGCCTTTAGGTTTTTATATTTTTCTGCATTCTTCTTATCATTAGCTACTTTTAGAAAATTTCTAGGCTTTTTAGCTTAAAGTGTTTATAATTTTCATGAATTAATTTGTTAAAACTTTAAAAAATCATAAAAAATAGAAAAAATGATCAAAATATAGAATTCTTTTTTTATAAAATTTTCCATTAATCATATTCTAGGCTTAGGTGCATTTTATTTCTGTTGGTTATATTTTAAAAATTCACTTTTTTAAAGATCGGGATTCGATCCCCGTTTCGTTTTTTGTTTTAGCTTTAAATCACTCTCGTTTTAGAATTTCCTTAGCATTTTCTTTTTAAATAGTCATTTAGGATTAGAAAATGTTTAGATAATCAATTAGGGGATTAATTTAGTTCAAGTTGATTTTTTTTCTACGTTTTCTTTAATTATCTACGTTATTTGTATTAATTGTGTAGTAGTTAATTTTTATTGCTCTGTTTAACTTGTTTTTAATTGTAGATTTATAAAATTAATCAAAAAGTTTGAAACAATTTCAGGTTACTTGTCCAAAAATAACAAACGAGGTATCAATTTCATAAAGTCTTTGGGAAAACGGACCCGGTAATCACTTACCGGTTAAATACGTGTGATATTTTGGTGTAGGAATTTTTACTTTAATCTTGTCCTCAAGGATTTTTAGTAATCTTCTATTATACTTTAATATTTAATACGTTTATAAACTATACATCAAGTTTTTGTAAATTTGATGTGAGTTAAAACTCACAGTCATTTGCTACCCGGAAAATGTAATAAACGGACTAAACAACTAAATATGAGTAATTAAGTTACAAATATGTTTGTCATTGTGTTTTTAGTCTTACAAGTACCAAGGCTTAAAAACCAAAGCAAAAAAGGTTGTTTTGGGTGACTTTCGATGAGTTTTTCGTTTATCGAGGTTCAAACCAAAAATCGTTAATAATCTCAGATCACACCAATTGGAAGAGCACGAAATTTCGAGTCAAACGATACCGGCATTTCTATCTTGAACCTTTTTATTTTTGAACCTTTTTCGTCCATGATTGACTTTTAAGTAAATGAACCTGGCTGGGCCAAAAGGGGGTTACTATAAATATTTTGGCATTTAATACGTAAAGGTAGGCCCAGCACAGCTGGTGGGATAAACACACTTGCGCTTGACTTAAGGTCTTGAGCTCGAGGGGTGTGACGGGTGGGGACCCATGAGTTGCAAAACCTGAGGTATAAACTCAAGTGCCACTCGTATTATCCCTTCATATCCACGTGGCTTGCCACGTCGGATGACACGTCAGCTAGTGGGTCTGACCTGATGCCATGGTAGCTGACACGTGGCCGACCCGATCCTGACCCGACCTATGACCCGACGTGACCCGACCCACGACCCGACCAGACCCAGCCCACAACCCGACCAGACCCGGCTGTTGACTGGCGGTCAACCACTGTTGACCGGTGGTCCGGCGGTAGTCCGGCGGTGGTTGACCGGTGGTCCGGCAGTGACCGCCTCCGTTGACCGTCGTTGACCGCCACCGTTGACCATCGCTGCCACCATTGACCGCCGCCGTTGACCGTCGCTGGCCACCATTGACCGCCTCCATTGACCACCGTTGACCGGTGGTTGACCAGTGTTTAACCGGCGTTGACTTGACACGTGGATGCCACGTGGCTTGCCACGTCATGGCGGCTGGCCAATCAGAGGCTGCCACGTGGTCATCTAATATTGCAGGTACGAGGAGAATTATAGAGGAACACGTGGCACAAGCTCATTGGTGGATCGGGTATCTTACAAGCTGGCAATGATTGGCATGAATGGCAACTTCCTAGAAATTTCGTAGACACGCTCCTCCGAGCCAAAAGACAATTATACCCTTAGATCTGGTGCAGTGATTGGTGGGATACCTGAAAGGACGAAAATGCCCCTCCCACTTGGTGATTATAAATACAGACGCAGGGAATTCATTTGTTGTGTTAGATTTAGTAGGTATTTTCACATAGTAGTTATAGTGTAGTTTTAGGAGTAGAATAGTTTAGCTTATTTCTGTAAAAGCTTTTATAGCTTATTTAGCTTATTGTAATCAAGATTTTGAGTTTATTAATGAAGATGTTTAAGGTTGGTTTTTATTTAATGCTTATTATTTCTTAATGCTTATTTTCTTTTTATGCTTATTCTTCTACTCTTTCTCTTCTTTTGCTTATTTCCAAATAAGCTCATGCGTATAGCTTATTTTTGGATCCAATCTCTTAAGCTTATATTCTAATAAGTTTCTTTAATAGCTTATTTAGACTAGCTTATTTTATATTATTTTTGATTTAGAGCTTTTCGAGTGAGCTTATTTTAGCTTATTTTCGATTGCTTATTTTTCTAGCTTATTGTTTTTAGATCTAATCCTTAAATATACCCGTCTCTTGTTCACTTGATTGAACACCTTGGTTTCGGGTGGATTAGATCTAAAAATAATAGATCTTGTCTTTTTAGCTTATTTTCTAGCATAAAGTTTGTTGCTTTTAGCTTATTTGATTGAATCTAAGCTTATGGATCTAAATAAGCTTTGGCTTATTTCATCTTTTAATCTCTTTTCTTTTCTTTTCTTTTTTAAAAGTGCTTATTGTTTGATTAAGCTCGATTCGAATGCTAAAAAGGGTGTCCTGAGTCTCCTACTCGACTTATTCATTAAGTCTTGAGCACCTTTATCTTCGATAGCTTATTATTTAGCTTATTTAGTCATAAAGTTCTAAACTTTACTAGTTTTTCTTATAGCTTATTAAGCTAGGGCTTATTTCGAAGGGTACTTGTAGTTTATTTGAGAAGTGGCTTATTTATAAGCTTATATTATTCATCATTTCTTTGAAAAAGCCTTGATAGCTTTTTAGCTTATTCTAGTTTTTATTTCAAAAGTAGTTTTTTTATATATATATTTAATCTAGTTTTATTTTTACAAAATTTAGTTTTCAAAATAGCTTTTTTTCTTTCTAAAAAGGTTTTTCATCTTATTAGCTTATTTTGTCCTAACTTTTCACGTCTTGTTTCTTATTTTATCTTTCTACATCTAAGGCCGGAGCTTAAGGGTCTTATAAGGTTGATAAATAGATAAAGTTTTGATCTTTATGGTTTTTATGGAAGTAATTAGTAGATAAAGTTGACACATTTATTTGCTAATTAGTGAAGTAGAAGCTTTTTAAGTGATAAGCTTATTTGTTTATTAAGTTATTAAGACTGGGTGGTTTATATCATTGTGGTTCTTCATTTTCGGGTTCTATTTTCTAATCTCTTTTCAATACTTAGAATAGTTTTATTTTATCGTTCCATAATATATTCGCGTATTTGATTTTTGCCATGCTTAGTGTAGATTTATTTTTGTCGTTAAATGCCATGTTTGTTAAATTGAATTTCATTATGAGTAGCGAGTAAATTACTTGTGTTTGCTAAGTGATTAGTGATTTGGAATTTAAGTGCGGTTTTAAAAAAGTTTAAAAAATTAATGGTCATTTAATTTTCCATTTACATACCGTCATTGCCTTTTATTGCAATTCAAATACTTGTCATTTATTTTAAAATGTATTTTACTTTATTGTCATTTAAATTTCTTGAACTTTGGTTTTTTAAGGACTTTATTCGTTTAAACCTAAGCCCGCACTTAAGGTAACTTTTCACGTCACTTAGCAAGCATATTTGCTCATTTTTATCTTTTAATCAGTCTTGTTTAATCTTTTAGGTTTTTAATTTTGAATTTAATGTTAGTTTAATTTTTTGTTTAAAATAATTTAAAAACCAAACCAAAATTATTTGTCATTCAAGCACCAAACGAATCCATTCTCATGAATTTCAATTATCTCTCGCCGTGGAAATGACACTCGGAAGATTGACTATCTATTTTTCCTAAGTAATTGTCTTTTCTGTCGGGATATTACTATATATTATTACGACGGTTTGACAGTTTATCTAAATGCGCCGATTGCCGGGGAGGAGGTGTAGCGATTTTTTACGGGTTTGTTTGTGTTTGAGTCTTGAAGATCCTTTTAATCGAAAGTTTATTTTCGTTCTTAAAAAAAATTACCAAGTTGGTAAAAGAACACCAATATATAATACTTTCAACTGAAGTATTATCCATTAATAAGTTTCCGAACCAAAGAATCAAAAACTTACCTTTTGTATCTCTCGCGAGGTACGGCTCACCTTTGGAAGTTAACTAAACTCCTTTGCTGCGTTTTATTTTTAGAGGAGTTACCGAGAAGCGAGTTGATTATTTAGGTTTAAGTGTCTTATCTCATTGTCAGTATTTAAAATTTATTGTGAATACATTGTTGAAAAACCACAAAATATATATATTATATATATATATATATTATTATATACTTTATATATATATATTATTTATATGTATATATATATTATATCCAAAAAAAAAGTTATTTTTATTTCTATTTTTATTTTTCCTTTTCTTTTATAAATATTAAAAATACCAAAAATATTTTTTTTTTTATTATCTTTATAAAAAAATTTCAAAAAAAAAATTCTCCTTTATCCTCTTACTTCATTTAATTCTTATCTTCTGTTCCTCTCTATCCGTTTAATTCTTCGAATGTCGTCCGTATAACCATTTTTGTTGATGTGGTGTGGAAGTCCGTTTAATGGTGGAAAACTGTCCCAAAAGGCTGTAGCAGTGTAGGATCCTAGAAATGAGTTTTGTCTATAACCCATATCTTATGCTTTTATTGAAACACCGAACTTCTTCAACCAACCTCCACAGCCCCAGTACGAGACATACTCGTGTGAGTTATGTGGGAACGATTCTCAATATGGGTTTGATTGTCCACCACGGGTACCGCTTGTCTATGAGCAGGAAACCGTCTTACAATTTCAAAAACTTTGTGATAATTATTATCCACAAAATTCATCGAGTTTTCTTTGTTGTGATAATTGTGGGGTTCCTCATGAAAGTTTTCAGTGTCAACCAATGAACCAAAATTTCTATAATTCTAATGTTAGCCGTGCATTTATTAAAGTGATGGTCATTAAATATTCCCGAGCCTTGTATAAGTAAAACATAGTTTACGGGAATTCTATTTAAGCTAGTTGGGCCTAGTTGTCGGCGCTCAGCACATTTGAGTATTGAACCGGCCCAACTCAAAGCCACTTTAGAAAGTTCCACTCTTTGTAACTATTTAAAGCCCTCTCCAAGTGTGGAGAGGGTGTTGCTTCACATTTTTCTTTTATGAACAAGTAACCATTTTTCTTTGTTTTTTTACTTTCTCTCTCTAAAATCTATTTTTCTTATTTTTGTGTTTGAGGTGATGAAATGATATCCTAACAAGTGGTATCAAGAGCCAAGGTTGGGTGTTGTGATTTGGTTGTAGTAATTTTTTAAGCTTATCATTCGGTAAATTTTTTTGTTTCATTTTGTCATAATTTTTTTTTCTAGCCACTACAGTCCATTTTTTCTAGTTTTTCTATTATTCTAGTAGATAGTCAACATAGTTTACATTTCTTTTCATTTGTTAGTTTCCGTTTTTTTTTCTTTCTTCTCCATTTTTTTTGTTGCTCACTGTAGTGGTAAGAAAAACACAAGATCGGGTTCTTTTCGTTTGGACCGAACGAGTGAAAATCTTGAGCACCGAACGAGTGACCATCGAACTAGTGTAAGCATCGAACTAGTGAGCATCGATCCAGTAACCATCGAACTAGAGAGCATCGAACGAGTGACATCGATCTAGTGAGACCATCGAACTAGTGAAACCCTCGAACTAGTGAGACCATCGAACGAGTGGAAAACGTAACAAGGATCGAACGAGTAAAATACACAAGGATCGAACGAGTGTAAGATTGCAAGGATCGAACGAGTGGTTTTTCATAGGTCCGAACGAGTGGTTTCTGTTTGGATCGATCGAGTTTACTCATTCAAGGATCGAACGAGCTTACTCCTTCAAGGACCGAACGAGTATTTTGTTTGAAGATCGAACGAGTACTCGTTCACGTGTTTTCGGTTTTCGGTTTCGAGTGTCGGTAATCTACGGGACTTATAACGTATACCGTTGTGTCCGTGTCGTCGTTTCGATCATCGTGGTATATTCGGTTTTCACCGACGCTAACCGTACGACTCCGCGGGATTAAAATCATATACGTTGCATTTTTTTCTCATGTTTATCAAATTTAAAACAAAGATGATACATGAACAGGAGGGAAAACGGGTGTATTTTTTAACATAAATTCGAATTCTACACTTTTAGTCCCTGGACTTCAAGTCTACTTCACCACAAGTCTCTTGTTGCAATAACAACCTTTCCTGTTGAAAATAGTTTGCATAGTTAGTCCTTAGTGCATCTAATTTCAACCGTTAGTGCTTTAAAGTGAATCGTTTGTGCACCGTTTGTCCTTATTTGAGTTTTGATCAACCGTTAATCATTTCAAGCTCAAAAATTCGTGCACCGTTCAACGTTTTAAGATCATTAATCGTTTCAAAAGCTTACGTTCTTCAAAGACAACAACGACTTCACCAACAATAAATTCTATTTTTACGGTTTTTTCTTGATTCAGTAAAATCCCGCGAAATACTCTTGTATTTTCCCGGTTTAGTCAAGATTTGTAAAATCCCGTGAAATAGTTTTCCACCACAACAACAAATCACTTTACCCACTAAAGATCCTTGTTTATCATTTCACATCACTTTTGCAATGTCGACTCAGCAAGACATTAATGCTTTTAGAGCACAACGAATTGCAAACACACATGATCCTTTGGCATTAATGGCAAACACTCAGACACGTGTCACCCTGATCCACACAATCCCCACCATTACATACATAAACAACATCCACAACCTAACAACAACTTTGTCCCACAATATTCATTCAACACGAACTACATACCACAACCAATGCAGAATCTCGAAGACAGTTCAGATCCCACAACTGCAATGAACAAGGCACTTGCTTTATTGGATAAAGCATTCAAAGTCAATACCATACCAACAAACAACAACCAAAGAAGTTCATTAATCCCCCGCAATAGTCAAATTGCACAACAGGATATGAACACGAGCCAAGACATCAAAATGCAAATGGTTGATGACAATGTTGGAAATCAGGTGAGACAAAATGTTGTGCAGTATGATGGGAATGAGGTTGGGCAAAATGCGGTTCATAATCCGAGTATTCAGAATGTTGAAAATATGAATGGGCTTAGTGTTGTTCCAGAAATTGCAAATCAGTATGGGAATGGGAAAATGTTGTTACAGCCGAATGAGGGTAATGGTAATGGTATCAATGGTAATCCGATAAGGTGTTACAATTGTCCTTTTTGATTCCAGAGGAGAGGGGTCTTATGCCAGCAACTGCACAGTAAAGCACAAAGGAAACGGGATGCTGCTTATCTTCAGCAACAGCTGCAGATTGCTCAAAAGGAAGAAGCAGGGATCCCAAAGCAATCAAGTGGAATGTAAATTCATGGTGCTGCAGATGCTTATGAAGAACAACTGGAGAGAGTAAAAGTGAACTGCACTTTAGAGGATACAATGCAGCAAGCATCCTTATCTGGAACTCAGTCTGACAATGCTCCCGTCTATGACTCAGATGGATCAACTGAGGTACCCAAAGATGAAAATTGCTTGTGATCATGATATATTTCAACATGCTACTCACGAAGTGCAGTTAATGATCTCCAAAAACTGAGCTTGATTCTACGAAAGAAAAACTTGAAAATTGCTTTATTTAAAAAAGAAAAGAATACGCTTGATTTCTTTGGAAATATTGGTACACAAAATGTCCGAAGAATGCAAAATATGACAAGATTTCGTCTGATAAAGGCTTTATAATGACATGCAACAAAAGATCGAACGGTTGCAAGCTCAGTTGGGAGATCTCAAGGGTAAGAGTTGTGATACTCAATGTGCATCAAATACCCTTGACCCTTTGTTTCAGAAACTTGAAGATGAGAAAGTGTCATTAGAATCTCAGGTTTTTGAATTATGCCAAGAAGAAATGATATCTTTAGACCACATACAAGAACTGTTTGGACTCTTTCAAAGTGGACACAAAGGCTCAAAACCAATTCCAATATTTGACTCTTTGCAAAAAAACAATTGTATGACACCATTTATGACAATGCTAAGCTAGAGCCCAGTTTTTTGATAAGGATTTCTGAACGATAAGGCACCACAAAGGTACGAGAACGAATACTTTGTTTACTAAAGCAATCAATCTTGGGTAAACCACTTCTTCTTCGATAATAAATCAAACTTTATTCTGTCAATCCTTTTCCAAAAATCCTCGGTTTTCCCATAGTTGATAAGACGACGCTTTGTCCAAAACCAGTCACTTCAAACTCGGCACCTTCCAAACGAGATCAATAGGTGTGCAATACATGTAGGTGATTGCCTCTAGATTCTTAGGAATAATCATTCTACAGACCTTTGGGTAGATCAATGTTGTCCCTAACAACCTGTTAATCAAGCGTAGGACAAAATCCAATAACTGCTTCCGCTACCAAATGTCATCGTTAGGCAACAAGTAACTCTAACCTCAAGTGGGTTTTTTTCTCCTACAAGAGTAAACAAACTGCTAAGGATATAAGTCACCGCCTGCTAGGGTTTCACCTCCAAGTCTATAAGTAGTTGCCTCTTCGAAATAACTTTCGAGAGAATTAGAAGAAAATACCATAGGAGTCTCTAATTCCCAAGACTCAGAAGCATAAGTCATCTGAATGTAATAACATTAAGCTTGCCGTTAGAAATGCTAAATTAGAAGTTGTTTGTGCTATGTGTAAGCAATGTTTTGTTACTGGCAATCATGATGTCTGTATGCTTAATTATGTGAATGACATGAATTCCCGTGCTGATAACCAAAGTGCCAATGTCTCAAAACTTGAAAATCAAAAGAAACATAAGGCAAATGTCAGGAAATCAAAGGAGTTAGGGTCCCAAGAATCTTGCTTCATTCTAGGCCTAGCAAAACCTAGAAATTGTCCTTAGGTGGGTTCCTACATGGGAAGAATTTTTGCCATGTGTGGAAAATTAACTGCATCCAGTAACACCGAGAATAAATCTGATAAATCTGTGTGTGACAATGCAAGTACTTCTAATCCCTCGAAACCTTCAAGCAAAGGGTTTTCGAATTCCACTTCTCTTCTTGGCAGGTTATCAAGACTAAGGAAACAGCATACTTCGATCTATCCGATTGTTGTTCTCTAATTTTCAAGTCAATGGTTTATTATTAAATGTCAGATAATAACCCGTTCTTCAAATAAAAGGAAAATGTACGTGTTATGTGGCGTTTATCTATATCAACGGCAAAATGTGACTCATTCTTCTTTCGGTCTTGGAGCTAGTATCAAAAAACATTCAAAGTTTGTTAGCTCAGGTCAATGGCTTGTAATCAAATGTCAGATTGCAACCCGTTCTTCAAATAAAGGGGGTGTGTACGCTTCAGTGCGCTTTACCTTAAAAAGAAGAGAAATCTTCTTGTTTTCACTTCAGTAGATATGATAGTCATGACGTCGATGGTAGAGTTAGAAATTCTATTCGGTCATTTGTTCGACGGATTATCAAATGGAGAAAATCAAGTTGTTTCAAAGTCTTCCGATGTTACTACTGCTGATGCATTCGATAAACGTCAACAACAACAAGATTCAACTTCATCTACTTCAACTCTAGCAACAACTATCACTGCTGATGGAAACTTTGACTTGTAAATATTTTTGATCTTTCTCTTTATTTTGATTCATAAAACCAATAAAAACAAAATACAAAATCAAAAAATTTCAAAAATATAAAAAGAATCTTCTTCGACATGTCTCTCGACAATCGATAGCATTTGCGCACCTAGGAAATGTTTGATTAATTTCTAAAACACAGGTGAATATTGAAGTTCGAGCGAGAGTTTCAAATGCTGTCCAAAAAATGTCTTTCAATTTTTTCTCTACGACTTCTAAGTAAATGTCAGCTTAGGACTCGGTCTCCAAAGAAAGGAAAATGTTCATTTATGTACATTTATCCTAAACAACGGGAAGTTCATATCTTCGGTCTTGAGCAAGTCATATAAACATTTCAAAGTTTGATTGCTCAAAGAGAAGTTCTAAGGAAAATGATGGTAAATAGATATAATCTCACATATTTTCTTGTTGAGCACAATTTTTCAAGATATTTTCAAAAAGAAAATTTCAAATTCTTTCAAAATTGTGTGCTCAACTAACTCCCACTCAAGTTTTCAATCATTCTATAATTGGTGGGGAGTATAATATATGATTACTTTCTGCATGCACTTCCTATTCTCACCCAGACTTTGTTAGGCTCATGTGTATTCCCGGACATTAACTTGTTTTTAAGTCACTAATTGTCAAAAATTGTATACAGTATGGCAATTTTGAGGGGTGAAATTAGTGTTTTTTTGTCTAGTTTTTTTATATATAAGAATTTTGCTTATTAACGATGTTGTAAAAACTTTATTAGCTTATTCCAGCTTATTTGAGATATTGTAAAAGATCTTATTAGTTTTTAATAAAGAGGGAGATTTGTGGTAATGTTACTTAATGCTTATCATCATTTTGTCTTCTTTTGTTTACTTCTTTCTTTTTTTTGATTATTTTCAATTAAGCTCTCTTGAGCTTATCGACGCCTTAGCTTATTTTCTGTGTGATCAAGCTAGCCTATAGCTTATTCGGTTGGATCCAAGCTAATAAGCTCTAGCTTATTTCTTGTCTTTTTTATTTTTCTAGTTTGCTTATTCGGTTTTCTTTTTCGAGATTTAAGCTCATTTCGATATGAATAAAGGTGCAACGAGAGTTTCTAGTTCAGCTTATTATCAAGCTTTTGACACCTTTAGGATTCGAATGCTTATTTTTTTGTTTCAAGTATTTAAAGATCATTTTCTTATTTGATAAGCTACTGAATAGCTTATTAGCTTTCGTTTGAGCTTATATAGTTTGAAAAGTTTTCGGATCTAGCTTATAGTTTAAACATGTTTTGGTTTATTGAGTTTAGTTTTCGTTTCTCCTTTTTGATCTTAGCTTAATCTTAAAGCTCGATTCGATTTAGCAATAGGAGGCAACGAGTATTAATTTACTCAGCTTATTTATAAGCTTGGGTCCTCCTTGAATAATCGAGAGCTTAAGCTAGCTTATTCGTTTAGTTTAAAAGAAAATCTCTTAATAGTTTCTATATCAAATTTACACAATCTGTTTCTTCCTAACTTTCTAGATGGCTCAGGCTTTCATTTCGTAGGTTATTAGGATACATTTTGTTGTAGAATAAATTTGAACTTGTGTTTAATATAAATTGGGCACGTTTAGGATTTGATAAATCCATTTAAGCTGCGTATGGTTTGTAAAATTTCAAAGTGGGCCTCACTAATTGTTTAAGTTTAGTTTGGGCCACGTTTAGTTCAACACTGGTTGCATTTGATTTGTTTGAAATAGATTTGGGCCTCGACAGTAAATTGCAAATATTGTGAATTGGTATAACTATGAAACTGTAACAGTTTTATTTGTTTGTGGCTTTTTGGTACCGGTCTTCTCATAAGGCGCGAAGCTTACGGGTTTATTTAGCTAGATAGAATTTAATTATTTTCTTTAGCTAAATAAATCGGGTGGTATTCGTTTACTTGCGGCTCTTCAATTCGGTTCTATTTTCTATCATTTTTCAATTAATTAGGGTAGTTTTAGTATAAAATGTTTAGCTTTGTTTTTTTAATCATTATGAGTAGCGAGTAGTTTAATTAGTGCTTGTTAAGTGATTTAGTGATTTGGGAATTAAGTGTGGATTTGAAAAATGGTTTAATTAACAAATAATCTTCGATTATTTAGATGTATAGTTTGAATGTTTCAAAGGGCAAAAGCAGAAGAAATAATCAAACTAGACATCTAGTAATTATTTTCTTTTTAAGAGATCATTTTCAAAATAAACGAACGTTGTGAGAAAATTATCTTTTCTAAGGATTATAATTCGTTAATAAACCTAAAATCACACTTAATAAACTTTTCACATCACTTAGCAAGCATATTAGTCATTTATATTTTTTTAAGCATATTTGTCATTGATATCTTTTAGATCAATTTTAATATAATCTTGTAGTTTTAAATCTTAGAGTTAATATTAGTTTAATTTTTAGTATAGAAATAGTTTAAAATCAAAACCAAAATACTTGAATGACAATCAAGCTCGATTTACAACTTGAACGTAGATTTCCATTCATCTCTCACCGAGGAAAACGATACCCGTGTTGATTACCTATTATTCTTTCCTAAGAATAATTTGTATGATACTTTGCTTGCGTATACGTATATGTATTATATAAATATATATATTATATACTTGAGGGTTTATTTGATACGCGTGGCAAACTCAGAAACATCAAATGCGCCGCGCCGGAGAGAGGTGTAGCGATTTTTACGGGATTGTTTGTGTTCGAGCCTTGAAGATCTTTTCTTCGGAAAGTTTATTTTCGTTCTTATAAAAAATATAAAAATCGAAAAATATTTTTCTTCTTATTTTATTTTTCCTTTTCTTTTATAAATAATGAAAATACCAAAAATATTTTTATTAATATTATCTTTATAAAAAATTTCAAAAATAATCTTCTCTATCCTCTTATTCATTTAATTCTTATCTTCTTTACCCTCTATTCCGTTTAATTCTTCGACATGTTTTCGTATAACCATTTTGGTTGCTCGTGATGTGGAGGTTCTTTTAATGGTGGTAACTGTCCGAGCTGTAGCAGTGTAGGATCCGAAAATGAGTTTGTCTATGACCCAAATCCTTATTCTTATAATGAAACACCGAACTTCTTCAACACATCACACCCCATTACGAGGAATACTTTGTGACTTTTGTGGTAACGATCATAACTACAGTTTCGATTGTACATCACGAGTCCCGCTTGTCTATGAGCAGGAACCGTGCTACAATTAAAACTCTAGTGATAATTATCCGCAAAATTCACCGAGTTTTTCTCAACAATATCTTTACTGTGAAAACTGTGGGGGGTCCTCATGAAAGTTTTCAATGTCAACCAATGAATCAAATACACTTTGACTAATTCTAACATATCGGTTTTGACCAACCCGCAGTATTCCATCATCATCAGAAGATTTAGATAATGAAAGTGAGTGTGATATGCCCGAATGTGATGAAACTTCTCCGACTTTTACAACTTTCTCGAATCCTCTCTTTGATTCAAACGACGATTTCACCTCTAGTGATGACGAGTCACTTTCTGATGAGGACGTTCCGATGGAAAATTTCAAAATTTATTCGAACCCTCTTTTTGATGATGAAGAAATCATTTCTCCAAAGATTGATCCGCATTATTTCAATGCCGAGTCTAATCTTATCGAATCTTTGCTTAACCGTGATATTTTAATTGATTCTTCACCTAAGTTTGATTATCTTCTCGAGGAGTTCTCCGGTGAACTCGCTCATATCGATCCAATTCCACCGGGAATTGAGAAAGCCGACTTTGATCTAGAGGAAGAAATCCGTCTTGTTGAGAATTTGTTGTATGATAATTCATCTCCACGACCGCCGGAAGAACTTAATTTGGAAATTGCTGATACGATTCTTGAGTCTCTCTCTCCATCTCCTATCCTCGTTGAGGATAGTGACTCTCATATGGAGGAGATCGACTTATTTCTTGCTACAAATGACTCGATGCCACCGGGCATTGAGAATGACGACTATGACTCGGAAGGGGATATTCGTTTTCTTAAAGAATTGCTTAGCAATGATTCCCCTCCCCTTCCCGAAAATGAGTCATCTAACCTTGATCATTTTAATGATCCGTCATCTCCTCATCCTCTTTCGGAACCACCAGATGTTGAGGTTTTCTTTGATTTTGAGCCCGATACGGGTGTTGTGACTACCAAAGTGGTAAAGGGTATTTCTGAACACTATGTTCTTATGCCTAATATTTTGCCCACCCTTCCCACCCTTGATCCGGATTCGGACTTCGCTCCTTCTCACAATTCCCTCGGATCCGGAAACAAGATTTTCGATCCAGGGATATTCATTGATGTCCAATCCAAGAGACTTTTATCACGGGATGAATTTTCTATTTCATTCATCCGTGATCCTCTTTCTCCAGTGTTTGACACTTTGCTTCCGTTTTCATCCGAAAACGAGGACAAAGTATTCAATCCTGGTATTCTCATTTCTCCTCTCTTATCTCATCAGGGCAAAATCACTTCTAATTTTTATAAAAGCCCGATGATGATTTCTGGAGGGGACATTCCTCACTTGGATGTCCCGTATCTCCATTTCTATCCTCATTGACCAACTCAAGTATTGGGGATCGAGTCAAGCTCAAGACTCGGTGAACAAAAATAAGCGCTTCTCGGGAGGCAACCCGTGTCTTTTCTACTTTCTATTTTCTTGATTAATAAGATAGTATGTGATTTTATAGCCCAAGTGTGGGGGCGTGCTTCTTTCTATGGTATGTGGTTCCGTTTTTGCAGGATTCATCAAGATCATGAAGACCCGTGCTTGTTTTCAATCCTCCAATCATCCGGTCTTCAATCTTCTGCTTATTATGGAATCCTCAATCCTGATCATGTATATATATATTGTTTCCCCTTTCACACTTGGAATTTTTTGCATTTGCCTTTTTGCATTTGCATTTTTGAACATTGAGGCCAATGTTCCATTCTAAGTGTGGGGAGGATTTCTATCGAAATGTGATTCTTTACTGTGCCTTGCTGTTTTGTCCCTCGCAATCGTTTTCCCGCAAAATTTTTAATTTTTTAAGTTTAATGGTCTGGTTTATTGTTAATATCTATCTTTTATTTATATATATAAATTGTGGTGTAGAAAATGTTGAAAAATATAAATAGTCTAGTTAATAAACATAGTTGGAAACGAATGTAGGTTTCCGTTGTGTGAGAATGAATAGTAAAATTTTGACCCGACCGGTTATATATATTAGCTTTCTCCTCTAAACTTTAATATAGATTTGATTTTTTGCTAATCTTTTTTACAAGGAGCTATAAAACGCAAGTCTAGCTTAAAAAGGTCAAGACTTTACAAGTTCTTATAATTGATTTTAAATATGCGAAGATCGATTTGTTAGAGTTGAGATTGTTGCCATTCTATGTGACTTGTTAAAGTGTCGATCTTAATTTGTTAGGCTAAGTATTCACGAGTTTCTTTATTAGAAATTTTAAATTGTGAAGAACAAGAGATGATAGAGTAGAGTATAAGTTTTGATGCTAAACATAGAATAGTTGGATTTCTTTAAGGCTCATAAGTGTTAATTGTGACCTTTTCTCCTATTAGCTTGTTTCACCTTTATATAATAATTGTTTAATAAATAGAGTTGTACGGTTTTTTGGTTAATAATTAGTTAATGGAAGTTTTCTTTAGTTCTTTTGTGATTAAGATGAGTACACATCAGGAATACTTAATTTGGTATACTATATGTATCACAATAATAAACATTTTGCTTATCCCTTAAAGAGCCTTAGGGTATATGGGGTAAGTAGAATTAAATAAGTGAAATTATATTCTTATTCATTCCTTAAAGAGCCTTAGAGTATATGGAATGGATATTGTTACTTAATTTTTATCTTGTTTGTACCTTAAAGAGCCTTAGGGTATATGGTGCAAATAAGATTGGTCTATTTATGTCTTAAAGAGCCTAAGGGTATATGACATGAATGGTACCTTGCTTAAGTAACCTAATAAAAGCCAAATTTTGGTCGCCTCGATGTGGACTTTAATCTTAAAGACATTTGATCTTTTGAAAAGGGCTAGGAGCTAATTATTGCGTTTTTAACCGTTACGCTTTATTTTTGGAATTAATAAGTATCGAAATAAAGTCTTAAAGAGCCTTCAGGTATATGACTTAAATAAAATCTTGAGATACAAAATTAGGAATAAGGGAGGAAAAGTAACTACACAATTAGCTTTTATGAGTAGTGTTAGCATCATAACTTGTATTTTACAATGATCTTGTTTTTAGGCTTGGCTTGGAGAGGTGAAAGTCGGGGATGATGAATTTATCCATTTGGACACTTTTTGTGTTTTTTGTTCCGTGATTCTAAAAGTTATCAATGAATAATAAAAGTATTACATTATGTCACACATGAATAAGTGTAAGTTGTAAATTATGAAAATCATAAAAATGAAATTAAAAAAAAACATTCAAACAAATAAGTTAAAAGGGGTGCTTGCGAATTAAATGATTTTTGAACCTTTTAATGGACATTTTCTGTTTTTGTTTGATTGTGAGGGGTTATAAGTTAAAAGGGGATAAAATTATTTATTTTTGGGTTTGTTTTATTTACACTTACGATAGGTGGTGACAGCAATGGTTTATTGAGGCGGGAGGAATCTTGATATTGCTAAAACGACATCATCTTTTGTACCCCGTCGTTAAAACTATCATATATAAATCCGGACACTATATAAATGCTTAAATATGCATAATCTATCTTGGCAATATGTTTGTTTTGGCTATTTTTATGTACTTGGAAAAAGGTATAAATTATTGAAATACATAGCAAAACGGGAATTTACGGGTTCGTCGTTGATCAAGAGTGCCTATTATTCAAAATCAAGACAAAGTCGTGAAAAGTCCCCGAGCATGCCAGTGGAAAGAGCACGGAAAAACGAGTCCAACGGTGCCCTCAGATTTTATTGGGAGCCGGTAACCCGCTTAATGGGTCGGGCCAGCCCAAACAAGTTAAAGCCCAACTTAAGCCAAAAACTAAGATTTATTAAAATTGAATTGTAGTATGGTGACGTCAGGATGATGTCACGGGTCATGTGCATGCTAAATAATTACTTGCCCCTCACGTGACCTAGCACTTAATTTGGATGGGCGAATGACAGAGTAACACGTGGTTGAAACTTTTGTTACAATTTACATTTGAATCAAGTTGATGTGCCTAAGGAAAAGAGGGTCACATGAGCTCAAAATAAATCAAAATAATAGCATGTGCCATTCCACTTATAGAAAGGGCGAATAATGCATGGACACGTGGCGAGGTTCTTAAGTATTAATTTGCAAATTGTGTTAGCAGCTTATGATCCAACGATGGGAAACGAATGCGTTGAAAGAAAGCCAAAAGAATGTCCACTTGTTCCTCATCTATTGTTTCTACAGCCTCTTAATCCGTGTGGCACCTTATCCCAAGCAATGATTGGTTGAATTATTTTCTAATGATTGGGTGAAAGTTACAAAAATGCCCCCTCTCATCTTATATAATGCAGCTCGCTCCCTCACACTTTGGGGAGATAGGAATTTAGTTTTCATACTTTTTAATTATAGTTTTTAGCTTATTATTAGGTAGATTTAGCTTATTTTAGTTTTACGAGTTATGTCTATTTGTTATGTTTCGAACTTTTTGATGCATTATAGAATCTAATAAATATAATTACTAAAATATTTTCTAAAATCTGAAAAATGATCATTCATAATTTTTATGCCATGAGTGGTTCTTATGATGTTTTTTTTAATTTTAACTTGCTTTTTTCTTTTTATTTTTTTTTTTGTTTTTTTTTTTTTTATATATTTTTTTTTTTAATAAAATGATTTGATGTTATTAGGTCTTGGTTTTCTCTATTCTTGTTTAATTCGTACGTTTTATTCTTTTTGTGTTAGCTTATTTTAGCTAATTTTCGTGGTTATTTTTGTAGGCTTATGTTTTCAAAAGTTCCACTTTAAAAATCTTAAATTAATGGACTAACCTATTTGCTCTCCAAGCTAATTCGATGCATTTCAATTGTTTTTTAAGACACTTGTTCGAATTAATAAGGCTAGAATTATGTGTTATCGAATTTAGTTATATGTTGTGGATTGTGTATTTTTTTTTTATTAGAAGCTTTTATTTTTTGTTTATGATAAGTTCTGGAGGTTTATTTGGCTTCTAGTGTAAGCTTAAAGTCTAGATCCGACTTTTGAGTGCTTATGTGTTAATTCGATTAATCACTTTAGTAATTTTAATCGCTTATTGCTTATCTAGATCTTAGTGGATTATTTCGTTTGTCTTATTCGTTGTTCCAATGTTATTTACTTATGATTAATAGTTAATCTCTTTGTTTATTTATGGTATAATAGATTTTTGTAGTTGAATAAATTTCGAGCTTATTCGATTCTAATAGTTTTAGTAATAGTTTTTAATTGTTCGCTTAAATCATGGCTTATTTCTATATCGTATCTTAATAGTTTGTGTTATTCGATAGGGCTTAATGGATCTGGCTTATTAGTTATACTTTTTCATTTTTTTTTTTATCGTCCTTTATTAAACCTGCTGTTTGTGATAGTTAATAAAATGAATTGGACTTATTTGTTATTTGACTGGGGCCTTTCGTTTGAAAATATTGACGCTTGCTAGTTATGTTGGGTTTTTTCTTTGGATTGATAAATTGTTTCATCCTGTGCAGATTTGAAAATAATAGGGGGCCCATCTAGGTTGATTTTTTTTCATTTGGTTGGGCCTCGATTGCACTTAGGCATACGTTTGGTTTCTTTAATTTTCATTTGGGCCAACTAGTGTAGTAACAGGAAGTGCAATATTTGTTATTTGGTATAACTATGAAACTGTAACAGTTTTATTTGTTTGTGGCTTTTTGGTACCGGTCTTCTCATAAGGCGCGAAGCTTATGGGTTTATTTAGCTAGATAGAATTTAATTATTTTCTTTAGCTAAATAAATCGGGTGGTATTCGTTTACTTGCGGCTCTTCAATTCGGTTTTATTTTCTATCATTTTTCAATTAATTAGGGTAGTTTTAGTATAAAATGTTTAGCTTTGTTTTTTTAATCATTATGAGTAGCGAGTAGTTTAATTAGTGCTTGTTAAGTGATTTAGTGATTTGGGAATTAAGTGTGGATTTGAAAAAGGGTTTAATTAACAAATAATCTTCGATTATTTAGATGTATAGTTTGAATGTTTCAAAGGGCAAAAGCCGGAGAAATAGTCAAACTAGACATCTAGTAATTATTTTCTTTTTAAGAGATCGTTTTCAAAATAAACCAACGTTGTGAGAAAATTATCTTTTCTAAGGATTATAATTCGTTAATAAACCTAAAATCACACTTAATAAACTTTTCACATCACTTAGCAAGCATATTACTCATTTATATTTTTTTAAGCATATTTGTCATTAATATCTTTTAGATCAATTTTAGTATAATCTTGTAGTTTTAAATCTTAGAGTTAATTTTAGTTTAATTTTTAGTATAGAAATAGTTTAAAACCAAAACCAAAAAACTTGAATGACAATCGAGCTCGATTTACAACTTGAACGTAGATTTCCATTCACCTCTCACCGAGGAAAACGATACCCGTGTTGATTACTTATTATTCTTTCCTAAGAACAATTTGTATGATACTTTGCTTGCGTATACGTATATGTATTTTATAAATATATATATTATATTAAGAGGGTTTATTTGATGCGTGTAAAAACGACCTACATCAAAATGGCGCCGTTGCCGGGGATCGAACCCGGGTCACCCGCGTGACAGGCGGGAATACTTACCACTATACTACAAATGAGTCATCTAACCTTGATCATTTTAATGATCCGTCACCTTCTCGTCCTCCTCCGGAACCACCAGATGTTGAGATTTGCTTTGATTTTAAGCCCGATACGGGTGTTGTTACTAACAAAGTGGTGGGTGACATTTCTGAACACGATGTTCTTATGCCTAATCTTTTACCCACCCAACCCACCCTTTGTCCAGTGTTTGACCTTTTGCTTTCGTTTTTGTCCGAAAACGAGGACAAAGTGTTCAATCCTGGTATTCTCATTTCTCCTCTCTTATCTCATCGGGGCGAAATCATTTCTAATTTTTCTAAGAGCCCGATGATGATTTCTGGAGGGGACATTCCTTACTTGGATGTTCCGTATCTCCATTTCTATCCCCCCTTAACCCAGCTCAAATATGAGGGATCGAGTCGGGCTTAAGACTCGGTGAACAAAAATAAGCGCTTCTCGGGAGGCAACCCGTGTCTTTTCTTCTTTCTATTTTCTTGATTAATAAGATAGTGTGTGATTTTATAGCCTAAGTGTGGGGGCGTGTTTCTTTCTATGGTATGTGGTTTTGTTTTTACAGGATTCCTTAAGATCATGAAGACCCGTGCTTGTTTTCAATCCTCCAATCATCCGGTCTTCGATCTTTTACTTATTATGGAATCATCAATCATGATCATGTATATATATATATATATATATATATATATATATATATTGTTTCCCCCTTCACACTTGGAATTACTAGCATTTGTCTTTTTCATTGATAAGTGTGGGGGTAAAACCCGATATTTTTGAACATTAAGGCCAATGTTCCATTCTAAGTGTGTATGTGTGTGAGGGGAGGGGGATTTCTATCGAAATGTGATCATACCTGTGCCTATATGTGTTCCTACGTAATCCCGTTTTGACCAAAAATTTTAAATTTTTTATTGTTTTATAAAAAAAATGATGATGAAAATTTAAAAATATATAAATAAGTAGGCCCGTAAAAATAGGTAGCTTTTGACTTGACCGATTATTAAACTCTAGCTTTCCCCTTAGCTTTCGAGACTTAGCGTTTGCTTAACTTTAAATTTTTGCAAAGAACAAAAAAATAGAGTTGAATATAAGTTAGATGCTAAGCGTGGAGTAGTTGGAACCCTTTAGAGCTCATAAAGGTTAATTGTGGCTTTTTGCTCCCACCAGCTTAATAAACGTTATATAAATGTTGAATAAATAAAGCTGCTTTGGTTTTTACGATTCTTAGTTTAGATCACTTCGTAGAGATTCCTTCTGGTGAAAGTAAGATACACATCAAGGTTTTGTTAGTGTTGTGGGGAAATAGACTCCTGGACCATTGTCGGCTCGCATACCGATGTGGCAGTTGTTAAAAGACCACGAGACTTGAAATTTGGCTAATAATAATAAAAGTTATGTAATAA
>BQNB010002947.1:0-48896 GCA_026074375.1 Tanacetum coccineum
TTTTGACCCCAGTAAATCCCTCATTAAGAAATAAGCTCATCTCAGATCTTTATTGTTGTGTTCAAGTTTTAGACTACTATATCTACTCTTTCCGTCTCATATTAAGTGTCCATAATAGAATCTTTGCGGTTTTTTTTCATCAAGTTTGACCATAAATATTTATATATGTGTTATGTAATACTTAATGAAAATTATACCAATGAATAATACATTCAAAACTCTATCAATTCATATATTTTACATCAAGTAACATATAACATAACAAGAGATAATTATGGTCAAAGATGAAGAAAAAATACTTGAAAAAGTCAAGCCGGACACTTAATGTGGGACGGAGGTAGTATATTTTTTCTTATTATTAATCAAAAATTAATAAATAATACATTTTCTTTCTCCTACATTAAATTCAAATTCTAATTCTAAACACATATACAAACCAAACGCACCCTAAATTGTATATAATATTATTATTTTAAAAATATGTAAAAGAATAATATATTTATTGTTATAAATTAAATTGCAAATTAAAATAAAAGGTAAAGATTAAACAAAGGCCCACCACAATAGTAAAAAAGACAAGATGTGATATTGTCACCACCATCACTTCTTGTTGGTCAAGTAACTAAGAGACCATCTGCGTTGTATGGGTTTTTCTAACATGTGTCACAGGAGCACATGTTAAGGTGGGGGACATCAGGCTGTGTGTCACAGCCTGATTGACCAGCAGTTATTTATGGGGCCTGATAATGATTAATAACAATAACTGCTGGCTAATCAGACTGTGACACACAGCATGTGTTCCCACCTTAACATATGTCCCTGAAGCCCCTGAGTCACATCTTAGAAAAACTCATATTGTATATATCTTCACAGAATGCTACCACAAAAGTCAAAAGGCCTATATGCGTTGACTAGAAGACTATGCATACTCAAAAAGGTCTCAACACGGTCGTTAGAGCACAGGGAGTCGTGGTGCCAAACTCCAAAAGTGGTGCCACGTCAGCAAAATAGAGTTTGGCACCAGAAATGACATGGCACCAGAATTCAGTGGGACTGGTTTGTCACCAGAATTCTGGTGCCATAGCATTTTTTTTTTGAATATTTATTTAAAATACACTTATTTATAAAACTAAAAATAAAATTCATTGAAATTAAAAACATTACATTAAAAAACACAATACATAAAAAAACATAAATTAAAAGACATAAAATTAAAAGACATAAAATGAAAATGCATAGAATTAAAAATCATAAATTTGGCGGCGCCGACTAGTTTGTAGGTGGTGGATATGCCGCTCGGATTCTTGCCTTTTGGGCGTTGATGATAGCGGCGTCGGCCGCATCCATCCCGCGTGTGTCGATTTGTAGCACACGCATGTCCTCCGCAATCCTTTGAGATTGGATCAACCGCCTTCGGTCTTCACTCTCTCTCTCGAGAACGGTCATTTTGGCTTTGCGGTCTAACTCGTATTGTTCCGCCATGAATTCTTGATACGCGGCCGGGTTTGAACCGGAGCTAGCGGTCGAGTTAGAACTCGTACGTTGACTTTTAGCAAGTCGTTGCAAACCGGGTGGTCGAGGCAAATCATCATCTCCAAAATGCTCCGGTTCCTCGTCGGTGCCCAAAAGACGATTTCTTCTTTGCAAAGTCGAATCGGGGTTTGTCCACTTGTGTTTGCCTTTCAAAAAAAGCCAAGCACTCCGGTGCTTAAACTCACCCCCCACGGTTGCATCATACAACGTGTGCACCCTCGACATATGATCATCATCATTCTCCCCACTATGAACCGCGGTTTCTTGCACCAATTGATTAAACTTGAGAACCGAGGTATTCATTGGAGTCCACTTACCCGTCAACATGTTCTTGGTACGCTCCGTGAAGCCTTTTTTCTTCGCTTCCGTATTGTACACATTTTGGATTTTGTACCAAAAAGTATCTCGCTTTTGATCACACCCGGTTTTTGGATCCTCGGAAACTTGAATGAAACATTCCGCCAAAAGCAACTCCTCATCTTGAGTCCACGCATTACGAATTCTTTTTTGTTTCTCAAGTGGCGGTTCTTTTTCTTTGTTTTTTTTTGCCTTCGACTTCAAACGGACGCCGCGGCTAGGCTTCGACGTCGGGGTCGGAACCGGCTCGTCTTCATCTTCGGTATCTTCGACTTCAAAGTGGTGCGATTGTTGCTCGGAATGTGGTTGGGAAGTGGTGAATTGGTTTGGTAATTGTTGTGGTTGTTGTTGGTGCATTTGTTGCATTTTAAATTGTTGAAACATCAACAATTCTTCTTGGTTAGTAAATTGAGGTTGGTAATTTGGATTGACATAGTAAGGCATTTGGTTGAATGCCGGTTGAGTGGAGGAGCCCGGATTCGAAGACGACCCCGGAATTTGGTTGGTTGGGTCGTTAAGCATACCGGAAATTCAATTTGGTAGGTTGGGGTTAGGATTGGGATTCATTTTTTTTTTAGTGAAAAATATAGAGAAGTAGAGAAATGTGAAGGAGAAGATGTATTGAAAGTGTGTGAAGTATAAAATAAAAAGGGGGTATTTATAGGATTTTTAAAGGGGTAAAATTGTGATTTTGAGGGTATTTTTTTAAATATCCGCTCCCCCTAACGGATAGATTTAAAAAAAATAAAAATAAGTTTGGCGTGGGCTGTTAGCCACGGCGCGAAGACCCTTGGCGCGAGCCATGGAGTCGTGCGCCGTTGGCCATTTTGGCGCCATGGCTTGGCACCAAGCCAACAGCCAACGATTCCCTCCCCTCTTAGAAAGACGATAAAAGTAAAAGCAAATTTCTTGTCCTTAATTACTTGTTTCATGAGACAATAGGTTATCTCGACAGTATCTCATTTATGCATAACTTCATAAATGATTCTATGGTAGATTCAAGCTACATTTTCTTTATTGTACAAAAAGTTATTCATCTTTACAATTTATGGGTAATTTAATTTTGTGTCTGGTATAACATCAATACATCATCTAGTTTGTTAACAAGGCCGCATTGGACATAAAATACGAAACAATCCACCATTAAAAAACTTTTTCTCTCTCCTACAACAACTTTTCAAAAAACAATTCATCATTAAAAAACCTTATAAAAGCCTAAATTCATTTAGGGCATGTTTGGCAAGAGCTTTTATAAAGCTTTTTAAAAGTTATTAGCTTTTTATTTTTAAAATATATCTCCAATCTAGAAAAGGCTTTGTTTGGATATCTTAGCTACAAGCTTTTAATTATAAAAAAAGTTTCAAATTTACAAAGCTACAAGGAGAAGCGTTTAAATTTTGTTAGAGCTGTTTAGATTTATAATTACTAATACACCCTTTATTATATATTTGTACTTAAACGGCAAGGTGTATCTTTGTCGAACATTGTCCAACAACAAATATCATTTTACTATTGTATTGCATTTATCTTTGTTTACGGTCACTTTAGTTAGTTGTAATTTATATAAATATCATTTTTACTGGTCGCATTTGCTTGATTTTTACTACGATTGAGCAATATCCAAATTACATACTACCTGATTAATTTTACGATGCCCGTGGTCATGAAATACACACTAAAAATGTCTCTCAAAAAGCATCTAATGAGATGAAACGAATCGGAAATGATATTGCTACATCAATATGGAATGCACGTCGTCAGTGACTTACAAACATGTCGGCTTAAAGCATTATGATTATTATTAATCTAATTACTTTATTTTTTTATGTATCACAATTGTTAAGAGATATGTCCTTTTACGTCATTTTACATTTTATAATTACAGTTAACAGCTACTTTATAAAACACTTTTATTGGAAAAAAAATAAAGTTTGTAGTTTATGTTAACAGCTTGCAGTTTACACTTTACAGCTTACAGTTAGTTTTGTCAAACATACCCCTAGTATTTCTTCCTAATCACCTAAACAAATTGCATTTTTGGATTCAGCTTATCAATCCGCACACGATGGTGTAATTTTCTCTAATTTTTAAGCTCAAAATCTAAAAGCCTGGGTTTGGCAATTTTGGCGCCAATTTTTTCTTTTTTTTGATTTTTTGTGTCCAATTGTAGTTGATTATGTGTGATTATGTTCAAGTATGATTTCCTATTAGTATAGTTTGATTCAAACAGGAATTATATAGAATTTGTGATTTGAAACCCTAATTTTACTGTTCCATTTAGTTCGATTGAATAACTGATAAAATGGACACGAATAAACGTTTATCTAAAAGACAACAGAAAATTCCTAATCACTTTCAGGATTCTGTACATGATTTGAATAAGAAAAAAGGTTCTAATAAGATTAGAGGCTCTAATGTGTTTGAACAAAAAAGATGATATGTGTTTGGATCAAGCAAGTAGGGAGGGTTTGGAAGAACATGTTAGTCACGGTGATGTGGGTGATAAGATGATGGGTTATAATGGACAAACTAAAGGGATTGTTTTAGATAGTGAAGTGGTTGATGTGCAAAATGATGATGATGGCAAAGGAGTAGTAGAAAAAGATGGAAAAGTGAATTTTGGTTCTGTAAGTGATGATATGATTAGGATGTATGATGGAACTAGCAATGATAATGAAGGTAAAGAGGAAAGTATGCAAGGTGTAAAAGAGACTGAGCAGGGGAATAAGCAGGGGATGAATACTGTTCAGGGGGTGAATAATGTTCAAAGTCATACAAAGAGTGTTGATAGTTTTCATAATAAAGGAAATGTTGGTAGGAAATCTTTTCCGGAAGTTATAGCACAAAATCTGATGGAATGTGATAAGGCTCTTGAAAGTATCCCTACTGAGATAGATGAAAATGGAGTTAAGGTGGAAGTAAGAGGTGGGATTTGACTTTATGTGGTTTTTTTATGGGGATATAGAATGTCTGTTAATGAATTGAGGTATAATCTTAGGAGGATGTGGAGTAAGTTTGGGTTCAAGGATATTGTTGACTGTAATAATGGAGTGTTTTTTATGAAGTTCCATCACGAGGATGGTCTGAGTCAGGTGGTTAATAGTGGACCTTGGATGGTAAACAGGAAACCTTTGGTAGTCCAAAATTAGAGTGTTGATTTGAACTTGGATAATACTGAACTTGATAGAATTCCTTTATGGGTTAAACTTTGTAATGTCCCACTTAAAACTTGGACAGTGAATGGGATTAGTGCTTTGGCTAGCAGACTGGGGAAGCCTTTTGTAACACCCCCAAAATCAGGTAGCAGCGGAATGGTAACAATGGGGTGCTACGTCAAAGTACAACAATCAAGATATAGGAAACGACCATAAATGGACGTTTAAGACAAGATTTCATTCGATGCCATAGCAAAATATCAGAGTTTATACATTAGGTCCCATATGTTTTAAAAGTCATAAACATTTCAAGTACATATTTAATTAAACAAAAGCTTCATAATACCAAAAGATGACTTAAGTTTTTATAAAAGATAGAAGTTTGCATTAAATATAGATAAACACATAATCCATCTTCATTGATATCCGTCACGGCTCCCGTCCAATCTTCATACTCTAGGACCTGAAATTACATGCTAAAAGTCAACACAAAGGTTGAGTGAAATCATAGGTTTGTCGGTAAAAAGGTGGACACAAGATTTTTGTAATAGTAGACTCTGAAACACATTCAGTAGTCCAAAACGTTTATTATTGCACTAAGCTCATGACCCCGAAGCCTTAACTAGATTTGTGCCCCAATCGGAATATAGGATGCTTGCCAACAACCTAACACCTCTCAATGTTAAATGCACCGATCAAACTAGTGACCCAAGTAAGGTGGGGATTGTCAATCCCGATAGATCTATCCACAACACTGGCGCTTACTACAATAGTAATTAACGGTTCATGATAAATAGGGACTTCACGGCAATACGGTAACTTAGGCATTAATAATCAGGCAATAATTCTGGATAGCATACACTTTGTAAACACTTAGAAAACACTTGTGTCCAATAGTAAAACAAGCAATGTAATTCACCCCGTAGATTTTGTAAACAATCACGTAGTAAAAAGGGGGCTATGAACTCACCTCGAGTGAATGGTAATCAACAAAGTATATCACAATAGAAAAATGCGTCACGAAGGAATCCGAAGGCAACCTAAATCAATTGGTGTATAAGTACAAACACTATGATGTATTTATAGGTCGTATAGCTCATCATACTATCGTTCGGGCTATCATAATTAAGAGGTCATGTAGTGACGTATGAGGAGCTAGGACACTTTAAATCGTAAATCCAACAACTCGTCGATACGTCACCCCGAAGAGGCCTCATTATGAAACTCCCTAGTAATATAGTACTTTGATTAACTAATACCACATATAATTCTATCTGCTTAAATCACATCTAATATTTTAGTGAAATCAATATTTATAAAGTAAAAAACGTTTATAGTATACTTTAGTAAAACTGGCGAACTTTCTCGTTTTTAAGTCCGTTCTTACGTCACGCATTCGTGTTAAGACGGTTATCAAAATATAAACACTTTTCAAAATCTGAGTGTTCTATGGAATAGTGATTTTTACTGTTCGTGACAGTTATATATTTATTTTTATAGATTTAGTTATCGTAAATGTCGTAACTTATTCGTTTTAACTCCGTTTTTAGTGATTCTTTATAGCACGTTTTCGTAATTAAAATCTCTATTTATTTATGATGTTTTAAAAATAATAATCACTGATATGAACAGTAACTTTTATAAAAATAGTTTTATAAAAGTATATATTTAACGTAAACTTGAAATCGTCGTATCTCTTTCGTTATAAATCGGTTTTTCGAGTTCTTTACATGGCCACGATCCTTGTGACATGTAGTATTTTTATAAAACATAAAATCCATGCTTAAAATTTCAGACCAAAACAGCCCCTATATATCTTTTTGAGTTTATTTATATAACTTTCTTTTTATATACTTTTTAACTACTTAAATTACCACAAGTCCTTTATAACTCTCAATATACTATGTCTTACATATTATAAAGTTCATTTGTCCATATTTTGTTCAAGATCAACTAGTCCACTTATCACATGAAATCATAAGCTTTTTTAAGTACACTTTTAACCATAAACTTATACCAACTTTTTATACTTAACCCATGAGTGTATAAGACTTATATTCCTTTTATAACATCACAATAACATCCATATAACATGTGTATAAGTTTATAAAATCATGTTTACAAGAAAAATCCATTTTTACAAGTTAAACGTATCCTAATGGTGATTTAACTATATAGAACTCATATATGCATAAAATGATAAATGTAAAGACATAAAGGGTTTTAGATAACCTTATGGTGATGTAATATGATAACCAACACAATCCAAACCCTTGTTTAGATTATAAACCAAAGCTTGCAAGATCTTGAAACCCTAAACCCTAATCTTCCATTTTTCTTGTTTAACACTTGTAAAGGTTTAACCAAACCTTCAAACCATCTTAGTAGGTCTTAGATATGTTGTGTGTATGCTTGTATAAGTGGTAGAAAAATTTGTATGGGTTAGTATAGGGGGAGGGTTTGAGCCGTGGCTATGTAGAGTGAAAGAGAGAGTGTTTTGTGAATTTTTCACCAAGGAAATGAAGAGTGTGTGTTTATTTCTCTAGTTGCTAGCTTATATACTCTAAGGACTTAGTTAAGATCATGTCTAGGTTCATGAAAGACACCATGAGGGTTTCAAGGAAAGTCTTGGTCAAGTATAATGAAAGTCTTGCAAATAATATCTAAATGTTCCTAAAAGTAGAGATCATCTCATGAAATCAAGGAAAGTGTTTTTCAACTTGTAATATCTTTGTGTTTTTCATCCTATAACCGGATAGGTATGTATATAGGTAAGATATTTTTGTAATTTTTATGTATTGGGTATAAAAGTGGGTATTTGTTGAAGCGTAGAAAAGTTTTGGTGCTTCCGGGTATGCCTAAATGTATTTAATTGCGAAACGTAAACGTTTTACGCAACCAATAAAAATAAAATATAAAAAGTTGATTATTACTTTCGTAAAAATAATATATTGCTTGCTTGATGAAAACTTTAATTCGTTTGGTGTCCGTTTACGTTAATTGTTGATTTTTAGTTTACGCGATTTTACTATATAATAAGAATTAAAAGTAAACGCGTACGAGAAAAAAAAAATTAGTAAAATAGATGACGTCGTAAATGACCTGAAAATACGGAATGTTACACCTTTGGTGATGGACTCTGTAACTGCTAATAAGTGTAAACAAGGCATTGGTATGGTGAGGTATGCTAGAGTTCTAATTGAAGTAAGTGCAAAGAAGACGCTAGCAAATGATGTAGAGATTGTTTACAAAAATGCCGAGGGTATGGTGCAATGCAAGAAAACTGTTAAAGTGGAATATGATTGGAAGCCCCCAATGTGCAATGAATGTGGAGTGTTTGGACATACTCATAACAGATGTTATAAGAATGTTGCAAACATTAACACAAACACTGAATTAGTAAAGGAAAATGTAAAAGGAAAGGTTAAGGAAGTAAACATTGATGAGTTAAATACTAATGTGCAGAAGGACAAACGTAGAGGTCAAATTGTAGATACTGATGAAGGATTTGTGGAAGTAAAAAGGAAGAAAAATATTGGGATTGACAACAAAGTGAAGAGACAGAATTTTAGGGCAAACCCTCAAGTTAGTAAGATTGGCAACAATAGTAAAACTATGTATCAAGCTAAGACTAAGGAGGTTAAGTCCCTAGTTAAGACTCCAAATAAGACACCTGAGAAGGAAGCAGGGAAAAATGAAAAAGAGATGACTGGAAGTCAGGGAAGTGGCAACAAAAAATGGTCTGTTCATAAAGACATTTTAGAAGCTATGAAGAGATCAGCTAATAAGTATTCTCTTTTTGAAATGTATGATGTTAATGAACAAAATGAGCTGAATGAGTTACAAAATAAGGAAATTGCGGACAGTTTTCTACATAGAGGGGTTAGGCCTACTGATGATGCTATGAAAAGATAGAGCATAGATATGCTTACTTACTACAAACAGAAAAGTGAGGAATTAGTGGATAAAGGGAAAAAGGCTAATACTAAAGTGGAAAACAATGTAGAAACTGAGGATGTATTACATGAAATAGGTTGTATAGCCAAGTGTATGGAAGAGAATGAGGTTAAGGGTATGGAAGAATGAGTATTGGGAGAATGCTGACCTTTTATCAAATTGTTTAATGGATTTTAAAATAGGAACTTGGAATATCAGAGGACTTAGTACTTCTGAAAAATAGGATGAAATAGTAAAGCTCATTCAAGAGGAAAAGTTGCAAATTTGTGTTGTTCTTGAAACTCATCTTAAGAGTAAAAAGATTGGTAAAGTTTGTGACATAATTTTTGGTAGATGGAAATGGTTTACTAATATGAGTTACTGTAATAAAGGTTGTAGAATTATGGTGGGATGGAATGATGATGTGATTAACATAGGTGTGGTTTATATGGCTAGACAATCAGTATTAGTCAAAGTGGAAACTAGAGATGGTAAACTGAGATTGTATCGTACTTTCATCTATGCTTCTAACAGTGGTCTGGAAAGGAAGGATTTATGGAGAGATTTAGAGATATATAAAAGAATAGTTGGGCAGGAGCCTTGGTTCTTAAGTGGATATTTAAATGTCACTCTAACCCCTAAAGAACATTCTATAGGGAGCTCTACTATGTCAAGTGATATGAATGATTTCCAAAGATGTGTGAACATAATTGAAGTGGAAGATATTAATAGCTCTGTATTATTCTATACTTGGACCAAGAACCTGCACAAAACAAATAATGGAGGTCAAACTAGGATTCTTAAAAAACTGGACATAGTTATGGGGAATAAGGATTTTAGCAACGGGTTTTGTCAATCTTATGCTATGTTCTTACCTTATATTATATCTGATCATTGTCCATCTATACTTGTTATTCCTAATGGTGTTCAAAGGAAAAAGAAGCCCTTCAAATTTGCAAAATTTATTATTAATAAAGAAGAATTCAAGGCCCTGGTTTCTCAATATTGGGGAGGAATGGATGATGGTTATAGGATGTTTAAATCTGTAAAGAACTTGAATGGTTTGAAGAAGCATTTGAAGCAGCTTGCTTGGTGTAATGGTGATGTTTTTGAGAATGTCAAAAAGCTAAGGGAAGCTGTGAAAGATGTCCAAAAAAGATTGAAAAAGACCCAAATAATCATGATCTAAGAAGTAAAGAGGCTAATGTTCTGAAATTGTACTCTGAAGCCATGAAGGATGAAGAAAAAAATCCTATTCCAGAAAGAAAAAGTCAAGTGGTTGAGTATTACGGATAGAAATAAGGCCTATTTTAATAAAACCATTAAGAGCAGAAAACAAAGGAATAGAATTGATGTTGTTTGTGATGAGAATGGTAGAATATTTGAAGGAAATGATGTTGCAGAGCAGTTTATTAAGCATTTTCAGCAATTCCTAGGAGAAAGTAGACATGTTGAGCCAATTAGTGACATGGATTCTTTATTCTGGTGTAAGCTTAGCAGTGTTGAAGCTGAATACATGGTAAGGGAAGTTAGTAATGAAGAAATAAAAGTATCTATGTTCCAAATAGATGACAACAAGGCCCCTGGCCCAGATGCTCACTATGCAGCTTTCTTTAAAAAAGCTTGGAATGTAGTTGGTAATGATGTGTGCCTTGCAGTAAAGGAATTCTTTAAAACAAGAAAGATACCAAGGGAGATTAACTCTACTCTCATTGCCCTAGTACTAAAGATTCTACTTCCTTTAAAAGTGTCTGACTTCAGACCCATTGCTTGTTGCAATGTAATATACAAATGCATCAGTAAAGTGCTGACTGAGAGACTTAAGGGGTGTTTGGATAAGCTTGTAAGTAAGAACCAAAGTGCTTTTATTCCTAACAAAGATATCTAGGATAACATCATGCTTGCTCAAGAGTTATTCAAGGGTTGTGATATGAAATCAGGTCCTAAAAAAGTTGCTGTAAATGTGGATATCTAAAAGGCTTATGACATATTGAATTGGCAGTTTTGGAAAGTATTCTAAATGGGTTTGGCCTTCACCCAAAGATGGTTCAATGGATTATGAGATGTTTTTCAACTACCTCATTCTCAATTTGTATTAATGGCCAGAGTTGTAGGTATTTCAAAGGAGGAAAGGGTCTTAGATAGGGTGACCCTATATCCCCATACCTTTTTACTCTTGTTATGGAAATTCTTAGTCTCATAATTAAAAGGAAGGTGGATCAAAGTAGGGATTTCCAGTATCATTTTGGATGTTAGAAGCTTAAAGTTACAAATGTGCGTTTTGCTGATGATCTATTGATGTTTTGTCATGATGATAAGAGCTTTGTGAAAGTTCTAAAGGAGTCTATTGATGAGTTTGGGAAGGTAGTAGGGCTTATTCCAAACTATAATAAGAACACTATTATTTTTGGGAGTCTTGATGATGATGAAAAGAAAGATCTGCTTGAAGTTATGCCATTCAAGGTTGAAAACCTTCTTATCAGGTATCTTGGTGTTCCATTAACATCTAAAAGGCTTAGAGCTAAAGAATGTAAGAGTCTTATTGATAAAGTAGAGAGCAAAGTTTCAAGTTAGAAGAACAAATGCCTACCATATGCAGGCAGGCTAATGTTAGTGGCTTCCGTTTTAGAAACTATACATGTGTATTGGGCCTTTGTATTCTTGCTTCCTGTTGGAATTATTGAAGACATTAACAAGCTTCTAAAGAATTTCTTATGGCAGCAAACTGATGGCACCAAAGGAAGAGCTAAACTGGCTTAAAAGAATGTCTGCAAGTTCAAACAAAAGGGAGGCATGGGTCTCAAAGACTTAAGGGTTTGGAATAAATCAATTATTGTTAAACATCGATGGCATATTGTAAATGATAAAGAATCCCTATGGGTCAAGTGGATTAATATTGAGAAATTAAGGGGAAGAAGTGTCTGGGAAGTGGAAGTTGATATTAATGATAGTTGGGGATGGAAACATATTCTTAACTTAAGGAAGGATGTCAGGAAGTTTATGTACTCAAAGATAGGAGATGGTAATAGTGTATCAGTTTGGTACGATAATTGGAGCAATATTGGCACCTTGGACCAAGTTATAATCCACAGAACCTTTTATGATGCAAGGCTACGTGCCAGGATGACAATTAAAGAGTTAATGGGACAGAGTAATTGGGAATGGCCAAAAGGTTGGACTGATGAATTTCCTATTTTGCAGTCAATTCAAAGGCCTATTTTGAATGAATATGTGAAGGACAAGGTCTTATGGAAAAGGGAGAATGGAAAGCTATGTAAGTTTTATGTTAAACAAGCCTATGAGGACCTGCTAGAAGATACAAAAGATGTTGGGTGGTGAAAAATGATTTGATTTTCATAAAATATCCCAAAACATGCTTTCATTTTATGGATGTTTGTACTTAATAAACTGACTACTCAAGATAAGATCAAGCAATTGGGTTCCTATGATGTGATGAGGTGTCCTCTTTGCAAGAATGACACTGATTCTCATTCTCATTTATTCTTTGAGTGTGAATTCTCAAAAACAATCTGGGAGAAAGTGACTTGGAAGACAAGTGTTAACGGGAAAGGAACTAATTGGAATAATAATGTGGAAGCCTTTGCTAAAAAATGGAATGGGAATTCTATAAACAACGTAATAAGGAGAATAAGTCTTGCTGCAAGTGTCTACTTGGTTTGGCAGGAGAAAAACAATAGGATTTTCAAAGATGAAATAAGAAGTCCTGATGAGATATACAAAACTTTAGAAGACATTATAAAAATGAGGCTTATGAGCCTGACAGTTAAGAACTCTGTAGCTGTCAAAAAAGCTCAAGAGGTTTGGAATGTTAAGTTGAATATCATTGATAATTCAGACCTTCAATTGCAAGCTCCTTGTATCTTGGAGTCCACTATGTGTGACTGTACTCATTAGATCCTCATTCCATATCCAGTTTGGCCTTGGGAGGAAACTGGTGAGGAGTGTTTGGTTACGTGAGAGGTCTAATTCTTTTAAGAAGGGTAATGGTCTAGGACGATGGTGTTTGAGGAGGTAAAAGTTGGATCTACTTAGAGGTGTGTGTTCCCAATATAGTGATGCCTGTCCTCTTTATTTGTTGATCTATCCAATGAGGCTGAAGCTGTTGGATGATCAGGGCCGGCTTTGAGGGTGTGCAAGGTGGGCGACCGCACAGGGCCCCAAAAATTTTAGGGGCACCAGAATTTATCCCGTTAACAATTATATGCCTTATTTCACAGGGCGTCATTATGTAATTTCGCTCAGGGCCTTTAAAAATTTCATAAATTTAGAGACGGCCCTGTGGATGATGTTACAGGCAAATGATTTTAAAATGTAGATATATTGGTATAGCCCTCTAAATAGTGTGAATGTGATGGCTTCTTCTCTCTTGATGATGCCTGAATTTTCTTTTCTCAAAATTTCTGTGGTGGCAGGTTGAGTAATTTGTGGGAGGGAAGATTTGGGAAATGTAGTCAATGAGGAGTTTAGTCTTTTGGTGCTTTAAGGTGAAATTTGTAGTTGCTGTTAGACTGATTGCTGCTCAAAGTAGGAACACCAGGTTACTTTGGTTGCAGAGTTGGTCTATTTGATTTGTCCGAAATATATTGTTAGGTATCCGAGATCTCATGATTGATGTCAGAGATATGTCTTTGCATCTTATTATTCGTAATTTGTATAAAGTTTGCTGTTTTCAAAAGTTTAGGTCTGTCTAATTCTCTTGGTTTGTTTGTAATCTGTTCATATTTTATTAATAATATTTCACCTTTGCAAAAAAAAAACAAGGCCGTGTTGGAAAATGGAAACGAAGTTATGTTTATGTTAGTGATAATGGTGGGGAGGCTTGGTGGTGGTGGTAGCGGCCGGTGAACTTGAAATATAAAATTTAACGGATAATTGTTGAATATTTAACGAAAATACTCAAATTGGCCACACAAAAAATTAGACGTCTTTTTATGCAAGAAAAAAAGTATGATACCTTGATTGGAAATGACCCTTAAGTTGAGTACATTTTTATGTCATTTGCCTTAAAATAAAATATATACACGAAACATAGATAAAATATCATAACTCACTTTGGACCAACTAAAGTTGCACCTGAATGATGGCTAAAAATGATATTTTTACATTTCAATACTCATTTGTATTGTTTTAATATGTTACATTCAGCTAGATTCTCGTTTATTCAAACATTTTCGAGATTAAATTATCTGAAATTGGTATAAACGAAAACAAACCCATAAATGAGTGGCCTATAAGTTAGTTTTAATAAATGAGTGACCTAATAGTAAAATGTTTAATAGTTGAATGGCCTCTCATATAATTAAAAAAAACTCAAAAGACCATGCATGTTTTTATTTTATTTTGTTCACGAAGATTGACTAAAGTAATTAAACATTGACTTTTATTAATTAAACATTGACTTTTATTGATCTATACTATTGGTCAATTAAATTTAATTTCTTTAATTTTTATGATTGTATCTTTTCTTTTGGGTTATTTTTAGACTAGTTAAGCAATTATGACTTATGCTAGGGGTGTTGATCGGTTCGGTTATTCGGTTAATTCGGTTTGGTTAGTTAGGTTAAAAAAAATTTGTCAACCCGAAAACCGAACCGAACCGAACCGAAAACCGAAATTTATTTTGGGGTCAACCCGAAAACCTAACCGAAAACTGAAATTATTTTGAGGTCAACCTGAAAACCGAAATTAAAAAAAATAATTACATAGATATTTAGCCCAAAAAAAAATCAACATAAAAAGTGTTTTTTTATATTAGGATACAATTTTAATGGTATTTTTGTATACATGAATATGAATATATAAAAAATATATATATTTATATAAATTCGGTTCGGTTTTCGGTTTTGATTGTCAAACCCATATCCAACCCGTAAACCGAATTTATAGTTCAGTTCGGTTCTTAGTTCGATTCGATTGTTTTCGGTTCAGTTCGGTTTCGGTTTGCTCGGTTATTTCGGTTTTTCTGCTCACCCCAAACTTATGCGGTAGGTTTTGCAGGTGAAAAGTGAAAGTGTTAAGCCTCTAAATGGTGTATCATATGGCCCAATGCATGTAAAGCCCAATTAAATTGCCCCATGTTTAGGGATCACGTTTTTAGGGATCACAAAATGAATTTACGATTGAATAGACGAAGGATTTTGTATAATAAATGCACCAACTACATTTTATCTTTCTTTTATGAGACAGTTACTATACATATGTAAGATTAAATATAATAACAGAAAGTATCATATCTATACGACTATGCAGAAGTAAATGTAGTTTATACTTTATACCAATATTTTAAAAACCGGTTTTTTAATTGATCGGGTCGCGGTTTAACCGACGATTCAACCGAGTTTTTCGTTTAAAACCCGCTTTCGGTCACCCGACTGGTTCACGGCTCAACCGGTAGGATCAACCCGAGTTTTAAAACAGTGCTTTATACATAAACAAATGTGAATTGTGTAGGCCGCTAGCCTTTAATAGCTAGAGCCTTAGCTATCATAACGGCCCACCCCCGCCGAGTCTATGTGGAGCTCGATATGGCGCCGCCATACCCACATCATGATACTAGAGGAGCCCGCCAAGTGGGCAAGCGCCATTTCTCTAATGGGAGTGAAAACCAAAAGAGGGGAAAAAAAAGTTGTTTTTTGTGTGTGTGAGTGAACCCAAATGACATGTGAAATAGGTGTTATGGGTGATGAATTATTTTGGTGTGTCATTGCTGAAATAAATGCCATAAAATATTAGGTTTTAGCATACCGGAAGCAAAGACAAAAGAAAGAAATGATCAAAATCACTATTTGATTGTACACATATATCATAAGTTCAAACATAAGGTTGCCCGTATCAATGGATCGTGAGCCATCATGACTCCACTTCCTCACGCGCCACTCCCCTTAGTCCCCTACGCTAATCTCCCTCACGCATGACGGCCAAAGAAACGCTCACGATTAATCATTTCGTGGATGGCAACGCTCAGGGCCATGTTCTCTCTTTTCATATCTATTAATCATTTTGTCATGTAGATTAGACTCACTTTTTAGTGATATCTCTAGGTTCATATATTAGATCCGCGAATCATATTTCTAACAAATATTTGTCCTCATGTTATTATAACATATAAACTACATAATGGAGTATATAATTCGGTGAAGGTACACCTCGTTCAAAGTTTAAACCAAGTGCTTATAAAATGATATTTTAGGGTCCGTTTGGTATGAAGGTTTTAACCTTATGGAATGACAATGATAGTGATTTATAATGTTTGGTTGAGCTTTTAGAAATTAAATAATAATAAAATCTTGGTTTCATAGGTATAGACCGAAACCAATGTGAATGGGTTCCTTTTGCTACTCATTCCTGTGGGTCCCACTGTAATTCCTTTTTAACCTCACAATTCTTGCAGTATCTTCTTCCTCTATTTTTTTTTCACTCATTTTTCCATCTCTTTACATACTAAGCAAACTTCTTCAAAAAAAAAACATACTAAGCAAACTTTTATTTTTCTCTTGCAAATCAAACAAATTCGTTCCAACTTAGTGCAATATCATATTATTACTATTAAAATCCAAAAATCCAAGATTGAATCTTACTGTGTTCAAGATAGAGGTGCCAAATGGGTCGGTTTTGGTCATGGGTCAAATGGGTTTTGGGTAGAACGGGTCATGGGTCAAATGGGTCATGCTTTAAGAATGGGTCAGAAGGGTCATTGGTCGAACGGGTCGGGTCGGGTCGGGTCGACCCACTAAATTATGGTGTTTTCATACATTTTTGAACATTTTATACGTTTCGTCTGTTTTTTTGCGTTTTCATCGGGTTTTTCCGTTTTTTACGTTTTCGTCCGTTTTTTACGATTGCGTCCGTTTTTTACGTTTTTGTCCGATTTCTTATGTTTTTTACGTTTTCGTCTGATTTCTTAAGTTTTCGTCCGTTTTTTACGTTTTTCTCCGTTTTCTTACTTTTTCGTCTGTTTTTTTACGTTTTCATCTGATTTCTTACGTTTTCGTTCGATTTCTTACGTTTCGTCTGATTTCTTACATTTTCGTCCGATTTCTTACATTTTCGTCCGTTTTTTACGTTTTCGTCTGATTTTTTACGTTTACGTCAGATTTCTTACGTTTTCGTTCGATGTTTTACGTTTTTGTTCGATGTTTTACGTTTTCGTTCGATGTTTTACGTTTTCGTTCTATTTTTACGTTTTCGTTCGATTTCTTACGTTTTTGACCTTTTTTTATATTTACATCCGTTTTCGTACGATTTCTTCTTCTCCACTCTGTTTTCTTACAGTTTTTCGTCACCTTTCAAGTCCCGTTTTTTTTTTCCGTTGTTGTCGTTTTTAAAAATGAACTATATAAGCGTATAAAACATATATAAGAAAACTAAGATAGGGGTGGGAATAAACAAATAAAAACGTCCTCTCCAAACGGATTTATTCATTGTTTCTGGTGTCTTGTTCTGTCTCATCATGTTCTATGCCTGGCTCCTCAATTAGATAAACATATATCTACCGTTTCGTTACTGACATTGGTGAAATCATTATTCGGTGTGGTGTTTAGGTGGTCTCAAGTTTCTTATGCCTTTAAATAGGGCGATCCTTTTCAAATGGGTTTTTGGAGATTCATATCAGCGGGATTAGATTCATTGTCCGGTGTGTTCATCATGTCTATGATGGTCTTCATTAGATTAACTTTACTCTCGTTTGGTACTCGACTTGGAAATCCATTATTCGGGAGGGGAGTGTCGTAATAATATGCTTAAAGATGCAGGTGTGTACCTGATTTCTCTATGTCATTTTAGTGTGGGTAAATGAGTTTTCGCACGCAATTTCTGGCGCACGCAATTTTGGAATGAAGTTTGGATTGGTGACACTCAACTTCGTGTTATGTTTCCACGAATTTATGCTTTGGAGATTAATAAAGATTGTACGGTGGCTGATAAACTGCAATTCTCGGTTACCTCTTCTCTTCGTCGTTCTGTTAGAGGAGGGGTTGAATCTTCTCAATTAGCTCTTCTTCAAACATATATTGAAGGGACATTGTTGTCTAATATGGAGGATAGATGGGTGTGGGATTTAAATGGGGAAGGTGTTTTTCGGGTCAAAGATGTTCGCATTCTTCTTGATGAATGTTTCTTGCCGAAAGCCCCTACTGCTACTCGATGGGTTAAATATGTTCCAATAAAAATAAATGTTTTTGCTTGGAAGGTTTTCCTGGATCGGTTGCCTACTCGATCCAATTTACAACATCGTGGTGTCCTAGTTTCTGATCTTTTATGTCCGCTTTGCTCCTCTGCTCAGGAAGATTCCTCGCACTTGTTCTTCAGTTGCAGATTGGCTACGGATATCGTCAGGCTCGTATGCCGCTGGTGGAATCTATCATGGACGCCCCTTGGTTCATATGCTGATTGGCTTAATTGGTTCAATTCCATCAGATTAAGCTCTAAAGTTAAAGATTTGCTGGAAGGAGTTCTTTATATAACTTGGTGGAGCGTATGGATGTTTCGTAATTAGTTGCTCTTCTCGTCGAAAGCCCCTCGTAAAGATGTTATTTTTGACGATATTGTTTCGCGCTCTTTCACTTGGTGCCTTTCTAGATGTAATTGTACTTTTAGTTGGGATAGTTGGTTGCAACACCCCTATTTGATCTCTTTGTAATTCTTTTTCTAGCTTTTTGCTAGTTGGTTTTATAATAGTTGCCGTTCTAAAAAAAAAATTCACTACTGAATGAATCATGGAAGGATGTGTAGCTCTATCAGTCAATAGCTTTTTTATTCAACATAGATACACATGTGACACTACACAATTTGTTTTTTTCCCTTTTTACTTCATATTATTTTTTTATTATGACGCCATGTAATAATTATGATACTAATATTTTGTTATATTTTATCTCAAACTAAGTTTACATAGCTTACGTTATTTTGTTGCAGCTAGACTAATCTTTTTCATTGTTTCGTTAAGCGTTTCTTGATATTATCTTTTAAAATTGATAAGTACTATAAATATTTATCGATCAAGAAATTAAAATAGCTTGCTTGATAGCTAATAATATTATCTTAAATCCTACATTAATATATTTTTCCTATTCATGATGCTATTCAAACAATTATTTTCGTTTAAAATTATGTTTCGTTCAGTGTCTTTGATTTATTCAGCATCATTATTCGCTCAGCGCTAAATCACATTATTTTGTCAGACAACCCTTGAAAGTTGTTTACTAAATCAAGTGATTTGAAAACATGTATAAATTAAGCATTTCATTGAGAGAAATTTTGTTTACCTTCTAAAATGAAACAAAAGTAGTATTTGTTGGAAGGGAAGTGCAAAAATCATCCATGTGGTTTGCCAAAAAATCGTCTCATGTCCTTCGTCAATACTTCGCTCAAAAATCATCCATTCGTTAGTAAATTGAGGCATCATACGTCCCTAAGGACGAACGATGCAATTTCCCCCCCGTTAAATACTAACGAAGGTCTTAAAGGAGGGTATTATTATCTTTTTTTGCTGCTATAGGGATGTACGGTGAACATTTCTTTAAATTTTTATTTTTTAATTTTTTTACATTATTATTCGTAAAAAAAATTCAAAATTAAAAAAAAAAATTAAAATATTTTTTTTCGCACTTTTTAAAATTTTAATTTTTTTAAAAATATTAATTTTTTTCGTGCTTTTAAATTTAAAACAATTATTTTTTACGTTATTATTCGTGAAAAAATTATTATTCGTACCTTTTACTTTTTAAAAATTTTCTTTTTTAACTTAGGAAAAAATTTTATTTATTTTCGTAAGAAAACGTAAAAATGTATAAAACCGTTTAAAAAAATTAATTTTTTTTTTCTTTTTTTATATTTTATAAAAAATTCGAAGAAAAAAGTAAGAATGTTTAAATTTTTTCTTAACTTAAAAAAATAATTAATTTAAAAAAAATCAAGATTTTAAAAAGTACGAAGTTTTTATAAAAGTTTTGTAAAAAAATTTATATTTTTTCACGAATAATAACGTAAAAAAATATATTTTTTTAATTTAAAAAGAATGAAAAAATTATGATTTTAAAAAGGGCGAATTTTTTTTCTAAAATTTTGTAAAATTTTGTAAAATTTTTTAACGAATAATAATGTAAAAAAGTATTTAAAAAAAAATTAAAAAACAAAGAAAAACTAAAAAAAATTAAAAATATTTTTTTATAGCAAAGGTTTACCATACATTTCCGTGTCAGAAAAAGACAACAATACTCTCTTTTAAGACCTTCGTTACTACTTAACGAAAAAAAATTTACATCGTTCGTCATCAGAGACGTATGATGCCTCAATTTATTACTAAAGGAGGTATGATTTTTAAGTTTTTTGGCAAACCACGTGAATATTTTTTCACTTCCCTCTAAAATTATGTTAGATAAAAAATGTATGATAAACATAACTAGATTTAATTATATGTGTTAACCGAAACATTCAAATAACGGAGCCACCATGACCACCATCACTAGTCCACCGTGGAGGTCCGATACAAACTGGAGCATCGCACGCGGATCTCTCGACTCCGTTGTCTCGTTCGAGTCACTTGATTTCCCGATCCAATCAGATTCCACTCATCGGAAACCACCGCTCCTTCTCATACCTCCCAATTCTCAATTTCACCCTTGTCAGATCACACGTACGTTTCTTTTTTCCTCTAATTTTATTAATTTCTTATAACTATAGTATTAGATTAGGGGCTGTTTGGGATTGCTCATTTTTTTATAACCACAAAACCAATATTTACGTTCACACACTTCCTGCTTATATTCTTTTTTTAACCAAATTACTTTTTACTCTAGTTTATTCAAGCGGGCTTATGGCTTTTGTGTTTTTTAGGCTTATGTTTCCTAAGCTCACTCTTTATGCCTTATTTTCAGACTATATAAGCTTATCATGACATGATAAGCCCATATAAGCCGAAAAGTTTCAAAATAAGACAAAAAATCAGCTTAGCTTAAAACCACATTAGCCATAAGCCCCGCCCGCTATATAAGCTTAAACAAACACCCCGAAGATCTTATTTAAGTAAATTTAAATAAAAGTTTCGATGAAATTATTATTTTTACAATTATAATTGCGTATTTTACAAAATATGCAAATCCAAACACTAGTTCTAGAATTACTTAATTTTGAAGCATAAGTAGAAAAAATAAGCAATCCCACACGTTCAACCAAATATAGTGATGAAGTGTAAACATAAGAATAACAAATTTGATCATGTTATTTCTACAACAATCGTTTATTCGATTGAATACCGATTAGTAAGGAAAAATCTTGGCAAACAACACCAATGTTAATTTTTATAAAAACTGATAACTGACGTGTCTAGGGTTTACAACATATTTGTATAGAATAGGCTCACAAAACTAAACTGAAACGACCTAAAAAGACAGATGTTTCCCGTGATGGGGACCTTGAGCTAGAACAAAAACAAGTCCAACAAAAAATCAGAAAAACAGAAAAATGTAAAAAACTCATAGTAAACGAGGGTTTTGGGCCTCCTAAAAAGTCCGTAACCAGCTAAAAGGCTGCGTCCCGCTTCGTTTTTTCCCATCGATTGAGTGGTCACGGGCCTGAAACGGATTTTACGGATCAAAAGTTATGGCTGTTTTACTGAAGCCCTTTTCTTCACATGATCTTGGGCTTCTACAAACAAGTCAACCCATTCTTCAATACTTAGGCCTCCATCATTCCCCTCTAGGTAGACAAAATTTGTCCTCGAGTTCATAGCAAGGTCATCATCAGAAGAGTCGCCATGATAAGGAATCAAGTGCTTCACATTAAAAACATCAGAACACCTAGTATGGCTTGGTGGCAATTCAGACGGTAAACAATAGAATTAATCCTTTTCTCCACAATCTCCAGCGGCCAATCATCTTAGCAGACAACTTGTTATAACTCTCGACAACTTGTTTATACTCTCGACAACTTGTTATACTCTCCACAGGAAAACGATCCTAGTCAAAACACAAAGCCCATACATATTCACCCTATTTAAAAATCAACATGTCACCGCGTTGTGTCCCCGCATCTTGTTTGTACTTGGAATTGGCACGAACCAAATTTTCATGAACAACTTTGTGAACATCATGTAACCCTGCAACAAAATCCTGCACTTTCTTGGGAACAGAACTAGAAACACGAGGAGTCATTAAATCCAGAGGACCACATGGTTGAGCAGAATAAACCACCTGGAATGGACTAAACCCAGTGCTTTGATTAACAGCATGATTATGAGCAAACTCAGCTCGACACAACTTTTGATCCCATGCCTTCACATGATCACCCACCAAACACCTTAACAGATTACCAAGGGTTAACAACTTCAGTTTACCCATAGGATGATAAGCACTACTAAAACTAAAATTGAGTTGAGTATTCACCATCAACCACAAATATATGCCACAAATACTCAGAAACGAGTTGTCCCCGATCAAAACAAAGAGGGAAATGTAAACCATGTAAACATATACATCCCCTAAAGAAAAGTATGGGCCACAATTACTGCACTGTTCTCGACTTCTTATAACGGAATAAAGTGCACCATCTTAGAAAAAACGATCAACAACAACAAAGATTGAATCATTACCCCTTTGAGTACGATAAGCCCCAACATAAAATACATGCTAATATCAACCCATGGCTGCAAAGGAACAAACAAATGCATATAGAGACCTGCATTAGTAGCCGTGCCCTTTGAGACCTGGCACACCAAGACGACACTCATGACACTAATGGAACCACACCTCTTTCCTCATATTGGCCAGAACAAAAGAAGCTTGCACCCCATTTTGCAAGTGCATCCACGTGCCACATGCCCCTCACCTAGGTAATTCCCTTAATAATTTCAAGTCGAAGACTAGGGTATCAGAATACATAGTTATACCCATGAAAAGGAACCCATTAAGCATGAAAGAAATCTGGTTACTCCCCATCCTGCATCACCGGGCAAAACAACTGAAAAATAATGGTCCACATCCATCATGATCCAAGAATGACATCGAGTCCTGGAACATCAACCTACATTGTTACAAGCAAACCACTCCTCCTGCTTAAGGCATCATCAGCTCGATTGGAAACACCAGTTTTGAGTTTCACCACAAAAGTAAACTTCTCAAGAAATGCCAACCAACCCCCATGCTTATGGGATACCTTATCTTGAGTACGAATATGCCTTAAGGAATTATGATCAGTGAACAAAACAAACTCCTTATGAAACAAGTAATGGCGCCAATGCTTCAAAGCTTGGACCACCACTGCATAAAACTCCAAGTCATAAGTAGTGTACCTAGACTTCGGCCCTGTCAACTTCTCACTAAAATAGGCAACAGGTCGCCCACCTTGACTAAGAACCCCACCAATAGCAACCTTTGAGGCATCAGTATGAAGCTCAAAAACCTTAGAAAAGTCAGGCAATATCAAGATTGGTGCTGTAGTAAGCTTTTCTTTGACAACCTGAAAAGCCAACTCTGAAAAGCCAACTCTGCTTCCTCCGTCCAAACAAATGACTTTCCCTTCATGCAATCTGTCAAAGGGGCCATAATGGAACTAAAGTTAGGGATAAATCGCCTATAGAAAGAAGCAAGACCATGAAAACTCCGAACTTCAGTAATGGTAGTTGGAGTTGGCCACTCTTGAACAACTGCTACTTTAGACTCATCCACCTGTATGCCATCACCAGAAACAACATACCCCAAAAACAAAACTTTAGGGGTCATGAACACACACTTCTTTGTGGCTGCATAAAAACTATCCTTCCGAAGCAAGGTCAAGACCTGCCTCACATGGGTGACATGCTCATTAAAAGAAGCACTATAAATAAGAATGTCATCAAAATAAACAACCACAAACTTGCCAATAAAAGGCCTGAGGAATTGATTCATCACACGCATAAATGTACTTGGTGCGTTTGATAAACCAAAAGGCATCACCAACCACTCATACAACCCTTCACGAGTCTTGAAAGCGGTCTTTCATTCATCACCAGGTCTAAGACGAATCTGGTAATACCCACTCTTCAAATCCTGGTCAAGCAAATCATCAAGGCGAGGAATAGGAAACCTGTACCTCACAGTAATCTTGATGGCTCGACTATCAACACACATACGCCATGTACCATCCTTCTTGGGAGTCAATAGGGCATACGCCATGTACCATCCTTCTTGGGAGTCAATAGGGCAGGAACAGCACACGGGCTCATGCTCTCACGAACGTGACCCTTAGAAACCAACTCCTCAACCTGCCTACGCAACTCCTCATGCTCTCCCGGGCTCATCCTGTAATGTGGCCTGTTAGGCAATTGTGACCCAGGCTCTAAATCAATATGATGTTGGATGTCACGCAATGGTGGCAATCCATCAGGTAACTCATCAGGGAAAACATCCGAAAATTCCTCAAGTAAAGGAATCATGGCTTCATTATGTCACTATCTCAGCAACCCCTTCCCATATAATCACAAAAACAGCGTCTCCTCCTATCTCCAGCTCGTCTTCAAACTGCGAAAGTGTTAGTAAAGTACCAGTGGGTTTACTAACTACTTCCTTGGGTTTATTGGGCATCAAAGTAATCTTCACTCCCCCAAATAGGAACAATAAGTATTATATCACCCATTTGTGATTATATCACGATCAGACTCCCTCCGTATCCACAAAAAAATTTCTTTCCAAGCCTTCTACCATTTCTGACTGTCGGTGACCAGCACCACAGTTAAAGCACTTTAACCCACTACTACTGCTTAGTATTGCCACCACCTGCTTTAGCCTGACTGGGAGCAAAACGAGATGTCACGTTACCCGAACCAGAAGCACCTGTTATGGCAGGAGAGGACGAACTTCCCACTCGACGGTTTTGCTTCTCAAAAGCTAATGCATCAGAAAGTGTCATTGGATCAAACATGTTGACAGAATCCATGATCTGGACTCTTAAACCACCAATGTATCGGGAGACAAGGTGATCTTCTGTCTCTTGAATGTCATTCCTTGCAATAACTAAAATTTCGGTTGTATAATCTTCAACAATTTGGACCCCTGTTTCATTAAAATCGAAACTAAAACGTTCGCTGTACCAACGCTGAAAATATGAGAATAGAAATATCCACATGCACTTCTCATCCCCCCTTCTGCCAACTCGTGATCCTTGGCTTTCCAACCCTCTCCCTTGTTAGTTTCAATTGTTGCCACCACGCGGATGCCCTACCACGAAGTTTGGTAGCGATCAACGAAACCCTCTTGTTTTCAGGGACTTCTTTGAACTCAAACACCTCTTCAACCGCAACAAGCCAATCAATGAACCCCTCAGGACTCAAAGTATCCCCGGAATATTGACTCTCATTCCAGATTCCCAACGCCTGTTATCCTCCATTTGATTTCGCCTTGGTCGTCTTCCTGACTGTTCATCAGAAGATGAATCATCATCCTTCCCAAATGGGTTTTTTGACTGTTCGTCATCAGTACCCCGACTGTTACGATTACCACGCCTGTTCATCAACTGATCCATCCGGTCAGACAATTGATCAACGAATTGATCAAATCGCTCCTCCATTCTTGCCATAACACGATCTTCCAATTCTTGTTCATGTATCTCATTAAGAGTCCTGTTTTTCCTTGGAGGCATCTTAATCAGGAACTTCGGCTCTTGATACCAACTGATGTAGTGTAAAAAACAAGATAACAAATTGGATCTGTTGATTCTACGAATACCAGAAACAATTCTTCCAACAATCGTTGATTCGATTGAATACCGATTATTAGGGTAAAAATTCTTGGCAAACAGCGGCCAATGGTTTATTTTTATTAAAACTGATAACTGACTGGCTAGGGTTACAGCAGATTGTTTAAATAGGCTCACAAAACTGAAACGGGCCTAAAAAGACAGATGGGCCGTGAGCTAGAACAAAAACAAGTCCAACAAAAAATCAAAAAAACAGAAAAATGTAAATAACTCATAGTAAACGAGGGTTTTGGGCCTCGAAAAATCCGTAACCAGCTAAAAGGTGGTTACAGCTGCGTCCGCCTCGTTTTTCCCTTCGATTTGAGTGGTCACGGGCCTGAAACGGACTTACGGATCAAAAGTTATGGCTGTTTTACTGAAGCCCTTTTCTTCACACGATCTTGGGCTTCTAAAAACAAGTCACCCGTTCTTCAATACTTGGGCCTCCATCAGTTAGTTTATAAGATGCAAACTTGCCACTTACTAGAGTAGTTGACCTGCTAACCAAGTTATTTGAAACTGCAAATAACCCATCAAACACTGCTAAGGCGGGATTGGGTATTGTTGTTGTTGTTGCAATTAACCCAACAAACTGATTGAAAGTATATGATATATAGGTGGTTAGGTTAAACCCAAACATTATACCGGTACATCAGAGCTAAAAAGGCTCGACTTTCCACGGGTAGCTTGGATAGGGATCCTTCTCCGCCTTAGGTGAAAACATGAACTCTCTAGAGAGCCTATAAGTTAATTGCAGTATGCACTGCAAGGAGCTGTTACTCGGAGTGTAGGTTTTTGAATTTGACTGGGTTCCTCTAAAAGCACATCTGAGAGCTGTTCTTTTGATGATAGACACAGTTGGTTCTTTATTGATTTCCCAATATTTGTGGTTGACTGGTTGACGTGTTGATCTTTCGAAACAACTACCTTTATGTTGATGCCATACTGTTCTATGTATTAATGATATTATAATGACCGAGGAGTAGGTGGTTTCTGTTTAGATTATATTAATAGAAACTCATCAAAACCATCATTTTCAGATTGACGTCTAAGATGATCCCAAGTGATGCCCATAATAGATTAAGGCTCCGAAATTGGTGAAATAAAGTCTTTTTCATGTGAGAATTTATTAAGGGGCAGTGAACTTAAGCTTGATCTGATGTGTTCTTCCTTTTTTTTTGGAAGGCTAGATATGTTTCCCTGTAGTATATTGGAAAATCATGGGCTATAAAAATTGTATGACATCTATAAAAAAATATTCGATTTATTTTGGCTATTTCAATCTTTTGAATATGAGAAATTTGGTATTTCGAGGTAGACGGTGTGAGAAAATTGAATGGTGGTAAAGAGGGGATTGTTTTTAAGATGCTTTTCTGTTCTTTTTAAATGGTAGATCCGACGGGTCATTAGGGTGGATTGTGGAATTTTCTTTTTGGGTCATAGGTAGCCTGTACCTGTTGGTGAACAAGGGTTTTTGTTACCTTTTGTGGAGTTTATGTAAGTAGGTCCGCTCCGCTTTCCCAACTTGCCACTTGAACATTATAAATAGCTAGTTGTACATCGACCCTTTCATCTGGTATCCACGCGTTGTCCATCATACGGGTGAACTTCTATAAATCCACCTAGAATAAACGGTTTAAATTAGGCAATCTGAAACCAATTATTTGAAACAAATGATGTTTCCTAAAAAATGAGCAGATAAGCCAAAACACATCTCTTAATCCAAACACTTTTTAATGGGATAATCTTCTTTTTAAAGATTGCAACAAGCAAATAAGCTGTTGAGATAAGAATCCTAGCCACCCCCTGTGTGTAGTCCATATTCCTTTGGATGAAGTTTGTAAGACTGATCTGTCAGTTCTGTGTATATGCATCCTTTGAAACTGTTTCGAATGTTATGTATGATCGGATTCACGGTATCAGTTTAATATGAAAATCAGAGTATCAGTTGGATTCAACTCAGTTTGTTGCTGGCTTTGGTTAAAAAATATTTACTTTTTGAAACAGTTTCGCTTAGCAATAAACATGGGATAAAGATTAGTTCTGTATTTAATTGTCTGTCGAAATGGTGGTGGCGATCACAGCTTTATTATGCAAAAGTAAATTTTATCGCTTCATTGGTGAATAGAGCCTTCTTTTTTAAAGGTTCAGGTTTCACATGTTGGATATGATCAATATCTATGATGTTTACTGGTCCTAAACCTGGGTGTTCATGTTAGAAAATGTAGAAGGTGATCTCAGGTGTAAAATTGTACAAAAGATTAAGAACCTAAGAAACATGTATGTCTTGTAGAAAGCAGGGTACGTAAAATAACCAAGAAGGCTAAGGTGATCTCAGCGAATCGTATGTATTTTTATATCATGCCACAAGTAACCAAAAGTCCGAAACCGTTATTGAGATGAACACTATCTAGCGGAAGAAGAATAGAAACTCACTCAAGTTAAGCACGTGGTAGTGTTGGTCAGTTGTTAATATGTTTACTTCACCATCTATTCAATACTTTCCACCTACTTATGATCTAATTTTCTAAAGTGGATAAGCTTCAAGGATTTGGTATAACAAGTTAATTAGCATAGCTACACATATGTTTATGCGCATTGTGCACATCCTTCACATGCTTACCATCTTCGTTATGTATATGCTTGCTTGTTTTTAGGAGGTTAGTTGTATCCTGTTATAAGGCAGGCTTAAATTTAGGGATTAGGGCACATGGGAAGAGAGGGAGAGGTTTGCTTGGTTCTAATGAATAGTAAGAATTTTAGGTTTTATTGTTTCTTAGGATGCAGGCTTGATGCTGATCCCTTTGTCTTCTGTTGGAGGAACCTTTTAGTGCTGAGATCTTTGACTGAACCCAAATTATATGGTTTTATGTCTGTACTTTGTAGGATAAAGATATGCATTGGATGGTTTTAAGTCTGTACTCTGTAGGACAAAAATAGAATAGGAGAATCGCAACAAAGCAAAAGAAGTTGACGGTTTAGTACACTATTAGAGGACATGATCAATCCTGATGTACACCTGAAATGTATTGGAGGGAGAAATGATATTTGGGACTTCATTTGTTAACTAATAGGCATTGCTTTCACTTGCATTTCATCGTTTCTTTCTTTTGATGTTGTATGGATCAAGTATTTGGATCACGATTCGCTAGGTACCTAAAATTCGGTTCGATGGGGGTAGGTTCATTTGGGATCGCCCTGGTACAATGTACCCAGTTATTCATATATTCCTAAGGGTTATCAAATTTTTTTTTTTTTCATAACTGATACCAATAATCAAATCACATATTAAAGTTTCTAGAGTTTTCTATTCTTCCATAACAATTTAGATATCAAACCTAGACCGGAGTGTTAATTTTCCCTATCCCGAATGAAACATGTCATGATTGGGAACATGCTAACTGGATCGCAATTTGTGGCCTTTCTAGCGAATTATTTTTCTATGATTAGTAGTATATTGGCAGTTTTTGGTCAAATTGTTGAGGTCCATAACAGGCAGACGACTCACAATCTTGAAAGAGCATACAGTGCAAAGGTAAATGATAAATAAGGGCATGGAGAGAGCTTTTTGTTGATGGATCTTTGATTACTATTCACTGCATGGTGCAAAAGATGAAAGCTTACAGCCAAGTAAAGGAGTAAGAGGGGCTGCTAAGTTTTCAATATGAGGAGTTGAACTTGGCATCTCTTACTTTCGGGTTTATCCTGGGGTAGGGGTAGGATCTGTCTACATTCTACCTCCCCCATACCCCGCTCCGGCGGGATTGGGTATGTTGTTGTTGTTGTTGTGAACTTGGCGTCTCACTGCCAACTCCTGATGCGCAGTTAATTAGATGCCATCTAATTCTTGGCTAGAAAATACATTATGTTGCATCTAAAAGATTAGGGATGCATCTAATTCAAGACGATGCATCTCTAATGTGTGGTTATAGCTATTTCTCATCCTTCTCATTTTACGATTTCTTCACATTTGATCATGACCCGTACTGCACGAGCACAAAATGAAGTTACTACTCTTAACTTCTATAATTAGCAAACATGGTTTTATATACAAAGCATCTAACAACTTAAACTGTGGAAATTACCACCTGTTCAAAAATAACGTGTATCATGTTAAGAATGTAACTTCTACAATTACATTATGTTCAAAAGCAGGGTTCAGAATTTGTATGATTACTTAGGAGCGCGACTGAATTAACATTTTAGGTTCTAGTAAGCATTTCTGCTTGAGAAAGGGGTCATAGTAAGCTTCTAGAGTTGGTTTGGGTGTTTTTTATTTTTTTTATTTGCCACAAACAACAATACCATTTATGTAATAATAATCCTGATCTGAAAAGTTTGTCTTGATATTTGTCCGGACAAAGTCTTTTTGTGTATTTAGTTTTTTATCCCCCTTGTTCTTTGTGACTTATTGTTGTTTCCTCTTTTTTGTGGATTTAGTTTTTATCTTTTGCAAAATTCATCTCTTCTAGATACCTTGATGGCTTTATCGGACATTTTGTTGACAACTTGATTGTTCCTGCAGTAAATTTCACTCAAAAGCATGAGATTCGTCAGGTTTATATCAGAAGTACAGCACGTGTATATGAAATATATTATGCACCTGCTTTGCAGAGTGATGACGAGTATCTATGCACTGTCCATTGTAGCGCTACTTCTGTAGAAGACAATTTCTTCTCTGAAACTGATGTCAAGGAAGTAATCTCTGTAAATCCGGGGGACTCAAATGACATATTACCAAAGACAAGGGTGGCTAGTGAAAACAAAGTTGGCACCAATGAAGATGATTGGGTGGAAGTTAAATGTCCTGCTGATCGAGTGGATGATGGAAATGCTTATTTGCCAAGCCAACAGGTACATTCAAAATTGAAAACAATTATATCAGATTTGACAAACCAAGCCTTTTCCTATAATGCTGGTTTTTATCGTATCATACAGGATTACTATGAGGCTACAGCAGAAATCAATGATTCAGAGCCTTGTATGTCTCTCACACTTCGTTTGCTATCACTTAAAAGTAAAGGCTGCTTCTATGTTGATGAAGTGTACGTGTTTGCTGACCCTATTGATATGGACGATTCTGAAGATCAGACAGCTAACACAACAAGCTCTTCCAATAGTTCACTTATGACAATGCTATTTCCCGCATTTCTGGGGTTAAATAAATCTAGATCTGCGCAGTTGCACGATCAATACAATTCCAATCCTGCGAGACAATCGATTGAAGCTGAGTCATGTCCTACCACTTCAACGAATCGAGTTAATCTTGTTGATCAGCAAGATGGAAAGGTGCCAAATCAGAGTGAGGCCAAAGTGCCATCTTTGACTCTAGATAAAGATAAAGTATGTGATTCCACCCAGAATAATGCCTTTTCATATCACCGACCTGATAGTTTACCGGAACAACTTGTATCACGAATGAGTAGGATTGAAGATATTTGCTTGAGATTTGAAGAAAAGATGTTAAAACCAATAAATAGTATTGAGGCAAGACTCGAGCGTGTAGAGCAGCAGATTGAATTACTTTCCAAGAACTCCCAATCTCCAAGATTTGAGTCAAACATCGTGTCAACAAGCAATTCTGAAAACAATTCTCAACTTTGTGGCGAACTTGAATCAGAAAATACAGGATCGTTTTCAAATGGGACACACAAGCCACCTGAGGATACATCAGTGGCTGAATATACTCAGGTTCACGAAGATATGTTGACTGATAAAAAGGAGGAGGCAAATGATGTTTTTGAATTACCAAAGGAGGAGAAACCTAAGAAAACTGTTTCAGTTGATGATGCTTTGGCTGCAGCACTAGCTGGATTATCCTCTTTTACCAAAACCAATGACATTATTTCAGATGTACCCCTTGAATCTCCAGAAGAAGAGTGTTTAAAAACAAAGCAAACATCTATATATACAACTCTTGGCTCAAATAGTAGTGGTGATGCTTCCGTTTCTTGTGAATTTCTGAAAGCAAATGCTCCTGGGTTTACAGGGGAGGACACCGTTGGTGGTGACAGTGCCATATCATCTACTCCAGAATCAAGTTTGGTTGAAAGAGGTGACAGTTTTGACCCATTTACATATTAATGGGTCGGTTTGGGTTGTATTTTTGTTTATTTAGCTGGATCAAAGGGTTAATAATGGTTTTAAGTGTTTAATCCTCACGGCTTCAGTCAAAATACGGTTAAACTCATAAACCTTTTTTTCGCAATGGTTCTTTTTTGCCTTTTCTAAGTTTGATTTAACAAACCAACTTCTGTTCATTGACTAAATCCTGTAACTTTGTTTTTTTATACTTATAGTAAAACATTGAAAATAAGAAAACAAAAAAGGTTGAGGCACTAAACCATTGGCGATAAAGAAGTTGATAGGTTAAACTGTAAATTTAAGGAAAGTTCAACAGTCAAACTTTATTAACCCTTGAATTAAAAAAGTTGGTATAAGGGAATGAGGTCAAACTGATTGAAAGTCTTGAAAAGTCTATTTTTAATACATACAACCTTAAAGTGTTATAATCAAAGATATAGAGTACTTTTAAGGGGCAATTAGCGGGACAACCTGACATGACCGAGCCCAGTTTGACTAGTGCTAAAAAATGAACGGCATGTCTATCCGTCCATCTTGTCACCTCTAGTGGTTGATGTTTTGTATTGTGCAGGAGACTCGACCACAACTTCTCGTAAGGCTTACACTGAGATTCCGGATCATATTTTTTGCTCATCTGAAGCATCTGAGGTTGTTGAGAAAGCAGCTATGGGTTCCACCACCAGTTTTTGTTATTTCTCACCTCACGAAAGTGACCAAATGGATCCTGAGCTTATTAAACAAGACTCTAAAGTGGTCAAGATATCGAATTTTGACAAAGCAGACATTCTCAAAATTTTCCCTGATCAGTGCCCAGACGCCTCTTGTAGTCCAAACTCTGGAGAAATAAACGATGAGTCTGAATCTAAAGTCGATTTTGAATCTCAGATCCTTGAAGTGAAGTTTGCTTCTTTGGGAAATGGTAGTGTTGATTCCCATCTTGAAGCCCTTTTGTCCTACACGAATGATCCTGCTACTAATAAGGAGGCTTTTGTTGCCCCGGAAACGAATGAAAAAACTACAGTTATTAACAATCTATTGGTAGATTTGGATGGTGATGATGTCGGCGAAGGAGTTGAGCAAGATCTTCCGCCTGTCGAACAAGAAACGTCTTTTGCAAGTCTCATTTGATGCTCTTTCGGGTCAGGAGTATTTCCTATTGTACATATAACTCTCATACAACTATTTACATCACTTTTGCTACAAAACCTGTGTTCTACAGTATGTGTTACATTAGTTTGAAGCTAGGTATTGCCTTTGTTAGGTTATAAAGTCTGGGCTTACTAAACTGGTATTCAGAATCTAAACGCGGATTTACTCCCCCTACAACTGTTAATTTCAACCCATTTACTTATAAACTTGTCAATTCGGGTTATGTTTAATCTCTAATGGGTCCAAAAAGCTGAAAAGGGAACATGCACCAAGTCGCCCAAAGTGTACATTCTATGCATAGTTATTTGGAAGAATATAGTTTCTGTTTCTATAAATGACTCACTGATATCTTTTGCAAACAAATAACGTGGGGATGAACAGCATTTTGAGTCTTCAAGCTGACCCGTACGAAAAGTTAGGGTTACCCAAATTGATGCTCTTTGGAATACATTTTTCCAACATGCTTGACCCGTCCGTTTTGGCACCTTCCCTTACGGGTTCTTTTAGGCTATGGTTGAGTTTCACACCATCTTTAACTTAGCCCCATAAAGTATGGTATAAAACTATAGGGGCATTTACATGTATCCCCAAAAAAACTTCAATATTTACATATTTTCCCGAACATGCTTCAATTTCATTGTACATTATGCATTGAAAACTTGTGTTTTAAGGAAATATGTAATTTATAAAGTTTCATTGGGTATATATGAAATTCCCCCAAAACTATAAACATCAGTTACAATTAAAAACTTCCAATATGTATTCATAGCGTATCAAGTAAAAAGGTGTCCGGGATTAGTTGTTGAAGAACAAAGACACCATTCGACCTCAAATGAATTAATTGATTACTTGCATAATATACAAGTGATATAACTTTGGTGGGGGGTTCTTGGCGATATTGGACTGATCCACAGGTGAATATAGTTGGTTTTAAACAAACAGGCAGGGGCTGCATCTTGAAAAGACAAAGATGAGCATATATTTTATCCATTTTAGTTTTCATGGCTGACTTATCTACCTTCCAAAAGCAAAGCTCCTTGTCGACACAAAGTAACATAGTTTACAAGCTCATTGTACTGGTTCAATAAGTGGTGTAGCAAAGTTGCACACTGTTCTAGCCAAGTAATGGTCGTACGTGAATGAGTTTCAGACACGATAATTGTCATTCGATGTGCGTATAATACTTGCACACAAGGCCGTCTCTTTGAAGGCCGAAACTTGCAAAATATTTAAATGAGGCTAAAAATTAAAAGACAAATAACCTTTTTGACACTGTATTATAGCATTATTGTCACTCGACGTAAAGTTTCAGAGGCTCACACAAACAAATTTCAAAGAGTTTTGCTATATCGGCTTCTTGTTTTTTTGTTTGTTTTGGAAAGGCTCAAATTGTACATCTTGCACCTTACACGATAGATCAAACTATTTGCCTGGTATATGACTCGCCAAAATGGATGCTTTGCTGACAAAAAGTCAATGAAGATTACATGGATTTAGGATCTTGGCTAAAGTTAAAAGGGTCAACATCAGTAACCCAATACCAAACCACCCCACATAATGATTTGGTTTCTTTGTGGTCAATGGTCAACAACATAGAAGTTTCTTCCTATTTCATGGAACCTCAAAAAGACAAATCATAATAATACAACTTAATGATTAAAGAAATATAGATATGGGATCTCAAAGGCTCCCCCACGTTAGATTAAGCCACAAAATATATATTATGTAATAATAAACTTAACTTTGCTTTATGATGTCATTTCTTATAATCAAAATGGAACCACATCCCCACACAAATATTCAATACATAACTCAATAATGTTCATACACATACCCTCTTGATAGAGTGTCAAACTAGGCTAGCACTTTGAAATTTCATATTTTATAACAATATTGTTTTATATACGTGTTTTGAGCATTAAAAAAACAATTAGCTTTTTAGCTTACGATTGAATATTTCAACATCAAATATATCTGAGAAGATTATATCCCAAGACTAATGATAATTAGTCCATCTCCCAATTCTGCTTCGGTACAACTGATTCATGCACCGTGACGTATTCCTACAAAATACATAAATGTCGATGTACACGTCTATCATCAAGCTATTTCACTATCATAATTACTTCATAACAAGTTTACTTGATATTCAATAGACATAACTTGTGGGGTAGGTTACAAAAATCCTCCCTAAAAAGTCATTTGTACCTCTTTGGTTTTTCGGTTTTTTTTTTTTTTTTTAAGTTTTTCTTTTATTTTTATAATTTTATTTATATTATAAAACAGTGAAACGTAGAATGCGGAACAAAAAACATAAAGTTTAACAAGTCAAAAGTATTAAACTGTCAAAAAGTTGGAACGAAAACTGATAAAAAGCTGCGTTGTACTGTAAACGAAGGGACAAAAGGACGGTGCAAGTGGTTAAAAGCAAGGTTATAAATAGCGTGAAGCGTGGCGTTGCGGCATAGCCAAGCCTCAAGCTTTAGCGTTAGGCGTTGCGTCATAGCGTTTTTAAGGCGTGATTCAAGGCGACAAAAAATATTTATAGAGTGGTCAATATTAGTTAGCTACTAGGCTTAAAATTGAAGTATGGAGTTATTAAGCCAGAATTCCATACAACCCAAATCATAAATACTTGTAAATAAGCTCGAATCCATGAAATCTCTTAAAAGCTTCAAAAAAAGGCGTCACACCTCGCGCTATAGCGCGCTTTATCACACCTTATCGCGCTTTATTGCACTCTACGACTAAAGACGACGCCTTGACCTGTTTCGTAACATGAAGGCCACGCCTCACGCTATGGCGCCGCTATAACGTCGCTATATCGCGCTTTTTAGAACTCTGGTTAAAAGTACAAAACATGATGGGCCAGGAGATACAAATAGTAGAACCCATAACTTATATCTATGATCGATCTTATGAAATACTTGAGACACGCTTTCAGAAATGGTAACATCGAGAGGTTAAATCCGAGATCATTTGAATGGTATTGATATAATCTGGTTAAATAATTGCATATATATATATATTATATATATATATATATATAGAGAGAGAGAGGAAGGTTAAAATAAAAAGACAAATATTCGTGAGAAGGATAAAAAGAATTTTTTTTTTTAAAAAGTTCTCGAAAAATTCCAAAAAAATTCCATTAAATCAGGTATGTTGGTGCATAAAACTTTTGTAAAAGAAGTTTTTCTAATTTTGAGTTTTTATACGTTTTTTTAATGCGCAAAAAAAAAATTTTGATGCACAAAAAAATTTTGATGCACAAATTTTTTGACTTGTTATAGTTTGATGCGCAATAAAATTTTGATGCAAAAAGTCAAAAGAAGTTGGGTACAAAAACGAATTTTTGATGCACAAAAAACCGATTTAATGCACAAACGTTTTTTTTCATAATTTTTTTTCGGCAAAACTATCCACTTTTAGAAAAACTTCCTTTACAACTTTTTCATGCACCAACATACACGATCTTGTGGAATTTTTTCAGAATTTTTTGAGAACTTTTTTAAAAAAATAAATCTTTTTATTATTCTCACGAATATTTGTCTTTTTATTTGATCTTTATCCTATATATATATATATATATATATATATATATATATATATATATATCAGATTTAAATCTATAATTGCATATATATCATTCTTAAATCTTAAATATATATATATATATATATATATCCAAATATTTATTTAAAATAAATTTATAGTTCTAAAATATATGACAAGTATAATTATAAAAAAACATTTCAATAATTTTATTTTTTTAATTATAAACTTGTTGTCGGTAATATATACCATTTTATTGTGATATACTGTAAATGTTATACACTTAAACTTATATAAGAGTCGTGATATTCATGATAGAGTTTGTTTCATCATATATTGTTTTGTTCATCAAGTTCATTTTAGACATCGAGACATCTTACATCTAAACAAATGTTGTTGTTACTATTCCCAAGATATTAACACCATTTAGAGTTTGAAATTATATTAATTTATTATTTTGATATATATGACATATTTAAGGTTTAAAAATGACATATATGTAATTACGAAGGTCTAAAAATGATATATGGAATTTGTAGTTTAAGTTGGATATATATACAATTTTAAGCTTTTGAAAAAATATATATGCAATTATATGTTTAAGTTGAATATATATGTAATTTTGATTTTTTAAAAGGATATTATGCAATTGCCCTAGTTATAAATATAAGCTAAGAAGTAGTTTTTGAAAAAAACTACCTCAATCTTAGTTAACAAGTCTTGTACAGTAACTGCTGAAACCATAATTTTTCTTTCTGCAACTTCTATGAATCCTTCATCAACCCCTTTGTCAAAGAAAGTTAGCAAGCTATTATAGAATCCATCCACATTTAACAAACCCACCTGTAGACATGTATATGATTAGCAATTCTTATAAAAAAGAGTAACATATATATATATATATATATATATATATATATATATATATATATATATATATATATATATTATAATCCGGATCGACTTGAGTGGTTTTTATTTTGAGATTAGATTTGAGAAAGGTTTTCAAAAATGATAGATTTTTAACTTTGATTCAAGTTTTTCAAGCGTATAACTCATTTTAATTGAGTTATTATTCAAAATGTGTTAAAAAAATTTCGAACATAGGTTAAAAAATCTCTCGTTTGGCATATAAGTAATTTACTGAATCTCTATACAATTTAAGGAATCCATTATCGATAACTCGTTTTTAGCAATGATTTTGTGAATCAAATTTGTGATTTATAGGGCTTTGATTCACTTTTAAATGATGTTTACTTGTGAATCAATATAAAAAATTATAAATCAATTTTCTCTAACGTAGATTCTCATCAATCTTTTCAAAAAAAAACATTTCTCAACGGAACGGAAGCCTTTATATTATATATATATATATATATTATATATAAATAATCCGGATCGATTAAGAGAGCCGTTTTTATTTTGAGAAGATTTGAGAGGTTTTTAAACAAATGGATAGATTTTTTAAATTTATTTCAAGTTTTTCAAGTGGTAAACTCATTTAATATGATAATATATTTTCAAAATGTGGTAATAAAAAATTCGACATCAATGTTAAAAATCTCTCGTTTTGCAATATAAGTAATAATACTGAATCTTCTATACAAATTAAGGAATCATTTAATTTTTTTTTTTTTTTTTTTTTTTTATTTTTAAAAATTTACTCGATTTTAGCAATGATTTGTGAACTCAAATTTGTGATTTTTATAGCTGTTATTCACTATTAAATGATGTTTATTTGTGAATCAAATAAAAAAATATGAATCAATTTGCTCAAACGTAGATTTCTCAATCTTCTCAAAATAAAAACTTTCTCAACGGAACCGGAGCATATATATATATATATATATATATATTGTCATTTTGCCATCCTACCATTGGCTACAAGGAAAGTCATGTAGTGTGGTTTCGTTACTCGATCAACATATGGTCATGTAGTGTATTAACACAAAGGACCCTTTTTTATAAAAAGCAAAACACGAAAGTCGATAGGGATTGAGCGGGTCATGCAATTTAGTAACATATACCCAGTCCCGTCTGAGCGGAGTATTAAGGAGGTAAGATGTAAACAATCACACCTTTACCCGAAGGTAAAGAGACTACCAGAAAAGCCTATATGATATCCATCGGTCATATTGTCAAATGGCGACATGTTAAAAAGGTTTTTGATTTTTCGTTTACTCAGTCATCTCAACCTATAGAAAAGATAATTGCTGAGAACATTACACATCAAGGATTAAAAGAAACATTGTTTCATCACATATTTTAGTGTTAGTATGTAACTGGCAACTTATTAGTGATTTGAATAACATATAAACAAGTGTTAATTTCTTTATTAGTTTATTACATATGATTACATGTTATTATTTGTCCTTCTCTACCTTTTAAGTATAAATAATGCAATAATTTATGATTTATGAATTTATTTATGAAAGTAATACAATTACAATCATACTTTGTGCTTATATAATTGTTCTCTTTTTTTCTTCTAATATTGACTTTTTATTTAGTATGTATATTTGATCTTGTACGTATATGACACATTGAGAATTGTAACCTGAAACTTAAGTAAATGTAGATACTAATGATTGTTGCTAATCCATCTAAAAATGGCACAATTTTGATAAAAAAAAAAGTGTCTGCTTTTTCTAGCTTTCGTGTGTTCATATTATAATTATGCTAGGTTTCTTGTTTTTGTTATATTCTATACCTGATCTAATCCCATGGGGAGACTCGACGGCTCTACACAAGTGCACAAAAAGCATCGCCTCGATGTAGTCATTCAAACAACCTTTGGGTTTTACGAAGATATATGAATCGAGTTTGCTTTAATCTCAAACCGCTTAGAAATGATACCCTCCTGGATGACATTAAGGTTTTTTTTTCTTCTTCGTTTTGTCATAAAGAAAAAAATTGGTTTCTAATTGGTTTCTAGCTAGCATTTAACGAATTACCATTAAAAGAAGAAACGTAACTTAAAAACTAAAAACCTAAACTTGACAATGTGAGGTATTGCTAACTTTTTCGTTAACAAAAGGTAGACCAAGCTTGATTTTTAATAGTATAGAGTAGCAATCACATAAATTCAGTAAATTTATATATTTTAAGGGTTTTTAAACTCATTTCTATATTCTTAAATTAAAAGATTCACTCTACGTTCTAAAATTAGGATTTCACTTATTTTAGTGATCGAGTGATGAAATCTTGTGTACCTCACACTGTAAGATATTTGGTTAGGAAGCTAGGTGATATATACAACATCATATATTATGTATGATGGTACACCACAAGCATGCATTTATGATATTGTATTATTTGCATTAATGACGTGATTTTGTTGTGTGATTAACGATGTGATAAGTTGAAGGAAACGTTGTATTGAATGCAATAAAACAACTTACTGGCTTGTCATGAATTCCAAGTTGCGACCAAGTGTTCACTCCTATTTAAACTTCTTTTTTTTTTGTGCCAAGGTGCCGTACCCTCTAAGCTAAATGGATTGAGTTTAGTAATGGTTAGTGCATAACATGTGGAAATAATGGAATTAATTTCATAATCTAATAATTAAGAACGGTATAATCATTGTATTAAAAAATATATAATAATATCTTATCATACAACTATCACATTAATTAGGTAAAAATGGTATAGACATATTTAAGGGTTTTTAATGACCAATTAAAGAAGTAAGTGACCGGCAATCATAATCATTATAATATATATTGAAAAATAAAAAATAGTAACGTATCAACATAAAATAAAAGAGTTAGTTACGATTTATGCTTGTTAGATAGTAGTATATTATTTATTTCAGGGGTTCTCAATTTATTAAGAATTGTACATAAAAAAAAATATTTTAGCTACACAAATAATCTGGATGAACTGAGGGCACATGTTGTAAAACGTACTTCACACATTAATTAACTATCTTAATTTGCAAGAAAATCATGGATGTCCATGATTAAGAAAATCTAGGCAGCAATATTGGCCTAATAGTGCACCTTAGTGCATGCACTATAGATACATACTTGTTGTACACTTTTGTATGACAAACCTATACAAAGATTTTCTATGCCTTGATGTTATATATGCGTACCCGGAAGTGCAATGAAAGCATCGGCATTTTCGAACATTATAGCCTTCCTTTGATGCATACCTGAAACTATTCTAAGCTCCCCAACAGTTTCTCCAGATATCTGCATAAGACACCTTTTAAATATGTTGCAGTAATGAAAAAAAAAACCTTGCTAATATTCCATATTTTGAAACTTGAATTGAGTTCTTACTATATATTAAAGTAAATATACCTCATTTGTCACTAGAGCTTTAGGGATCACTCTGCAAAAGGAGAGCAAATAAATGACATATGTAAACCATAATGTGTTCAAGGCAAAACCCTAATGGGAAATATATGTTTATGACAAAATGAATGTTACCCAAGAACATGGCCACCTCCATTAAAGACAGTTTGAGATATCAATCCCATTAAACCAACACTTCCTCCACCATAAACCAAACCAATCTTTCTTTTAACCTGAACACACAGCAACACGTAACGGAAATGCATTAAAAACGCTCTATCAAGATACTAGAAAAAGAGAAGCAATATTACATCAAGTTCATAGCCAAATTGGGATCACAAATCCACTCTAACCAGATTGACACTGATAGAATATTTAGAACAACTTATATAATCTTTATAAACACACCAATCTGGAGATCATGAGTTCAATTCTTGATCTACGTTCTCGTTATAGAAAGCAAAATTTGGGTGGTAAGGAAGTCCTTTTCATTTTTTCAAGATATATATAGAAAGACATATGCATGAATTATAATAATTACCATTTCTTGACCAAGTTCTAAGGCTGCATCAGTGAATGAAGATCTTAAACCAGTTCTACTCCCACAGAACACACATATTCTTTTTAGTTTTTTTGATGTTTCTACTTCTTTTGAAGATGTTCCTTCTCCTTCCATCTTCTATGTGTGTTTGAGTGAAAGACTGCCTTTTATCAGCAACAAGACATACCCTTTTGTCTCTTACAAAAAGATAAAGAATATGTCCCTGCTTCTCTCACTTTAAATATTTTTAAAAGCAAATAAGATAAGATTTTATAGAGTAAGTTAAGAGATTCTAATCAGTTGGATACTTGGTATATTATTACGATATTACATACCATCTTATTAAATTGACTTTTGTAACTAGTAGTATAGATTTCACACTGCAATGACACTATATTTAGTATGGAGTATTTTTGTTTGAAGACGATTGTGGACTTGTGGTATAATTGTTTTGTGTTTTCACGAATCATGAAAATATACTCCTAAGCAACAAGACAAGTTTGACACAATCAAGAATGGTTATAAATATTAAAAGTACTTATATTTAACAGAGACATGTTACATATAGTTACCATTAAAGTCAATTATAATAATATTGTATACAAACAAACAAATGTGAACTATGGAGGTATTAGGTGGTCGCGCATTGTTGTGGAGCATAATATCCTATATCTTTAGTTTCAAAGTGACAATTTTGTAATTTCAAAATGGAAAGAGATCCTCTCAACACAAACATAACAAAAAATAAGAGTTAAGTACATAGATCGTCCTTGTGGTTGTCCCGAAAATGCATGTTTCGTCCTAAAAGTCCCGAAATTACACTGATCGTCCATGTAGTTGTCCATTTTGAGTTGACCGGTCCTTTGACCGTAACTTCATCCAAAATCTCGTTATCTTTTTCTTTCGTCGAGGGTAAAATAGGCAGATTAAGTGGTTGTCCCATTAATAGCCACCTAACTTCTACTTTAACTTAACTATTTCACTATTTTGTTTTATACTTCGTCCCTCCATCTTCTCTCACACATGCAATCCCTGAGGTTGTTATTCATTGTCTGATCATGGTGAAGTTAAGTGTTGATTTGTATGAGCTAAAGATAGCTCAAAGACTGATAAAGCTGCACAAAATGATAAGAACATTGGAATTCCGGCGTCGTGTTACTTATAATTGTGATGGAGTTTTTTAGATATGGTACAATTGTTGTTAATATTAAGTTGTTATAATTGCAGGTCGTACCCCTAAGTCACTGACATTGGAAATCCACCATGGCGGGTGGTTTACACCAACACCTTGTAGGTCTTACATTGGTAGACAGGTATCATCAGTTAATGTTGCTGACATTGATGAGTTTTGTTTACATGATCTTAAAGATATGGTAGTTAAACTTGGCTATGGTGTAGAAGACTTAATGTACTGCCATTTTTTGATACCAAGTTTAGGCTTAGATTATGGTCGGCACAGTTTGAATGTTGATGCTGATGTGTTAGAGATGTCAAAGTATGTTAAGGACTATAAGATCATTTTGGTGTATATTGAACATGGAAGTAGTAATGTAGACACTAGTATGTTTGATAGCAGTCTTGATGTTAATAGGAATGTGAAAAAAGAGTGGGAAAAGGTTAGCTCTAAGTCATCAAGCATTGGTGAAGTAATGAAAAAAAATAAGTAAAAAGCAGCCTGCTAGTTCTGTGGCAAGACCAATTATAGTAGAGAGTGATGTTGATCCTTTTGATGGTCTTGATGAGATACTAGGTGACTATGCAAACATTGGGAAACAGATCACTGAGGATGAGAGCACTTGGAAGCAGATGTTAGTGCATGTAGGTACAAGTTCTATAGCTGATGATTTCTCATTTGGGAAGTTCAAAGAAGTGGAGGTGGAAGCAGATACCTCATCAAAAGAAGAAGAGAGTGACACGGAAAGAAATGATACAAGTGGTAGTGATTCAGAGGATTTGGATTATGATCCAAAGCATGATGATGTGTTTGATGATGATGAGCATATAGTTGAAGAAGTTCATGTGAATATGAATAATTTCAGTTTCACTACAGACCCTAAACATGATACAAGTATAGGTGTTGTTGATGTTCAAGAAGATGATCTAGATGTCATTGATTATGACTCATTTGGTAGTGACTTAGATGATGAAATTGATTCTGAAAGAAGAATTCAACTTAGGGAATCAAGAAGAATAGGCAAGCAAAAAAACAAGGGTCCCAATAAGTATTACTTCTACTTAGGGCAGCAATTTTTTAGTAAGGAAATTGTGAAATGAAGAGTTAAGAAACATTTAGTTGAGACTAGAAGACAGCTAATACTGGTAAAAAATGATAATAAAAGGGTGAGAGTTAGATGTGAAGGCACAATTCCAGCATTGGTCCCTTATGTTGCTATTGATACTAATATGGACAAAAATGTATTTTCTCAAACAAAAGGTGGTCCAGTCATTAGAGATAATAGCAATAGTGGCAAGCAGAATATTTTGGGTAAAGACAAACAATAAAGGGGAAGGGTAAAAAGGTCATTACACCAAAGAAAGTAGACAAATACTCATGCCATTGGACAATGCTTGTTACATACACTAAAGAATGCAGATAAGAAGTAAGAACATTAATTGAAGATCACACCTGCATACAATCAAGAGCAATTAAAGCTTGTACATCTAGGTTTCTTGCAGATCATGTTATCAAATCACTTGCTACTAATCCTGATATTCTTGTGAGGGCAGTTCAAGATCAAATGCAGAAACAATTTAAGGTCGGGCTCTCAAATATGAAAGCTTTCAGGGCAAAGAGAATTGCATCTGATATTATGACAGGCAGTTACAGAGAGCAGTATTCACTGCTTAGAGAATATGCCCAAAAATTGATCAATCAAAATCCAGGCACAACTGTTAGGATTGATGTACAACAAGAACCAAATCCAGAGTCTCTTACAAGAATTTTTAGAAGGGTGTATGTGTGTTTGGGAGCTCTCAAACAAGATTTTAGATCTTGTGGGAGAGAAATCTTGGAATTAGATGGATGCTTCATGTCAGGTCCTTGGCCAGGTCAAATACTAACAGCAGTTGGGGTTGATGCAAACAATGGGATTTATCCAGTAGCATATGATATAGTTGAAGCAGAAAGTAAGGCATCTTGGTGTTGGTTTTTAAACTTACTTGGAGAGGATTTTAGTATAGAAGCCAACTTCAACTACACTTTTATTTCTTATAGGCAAAAGGTACACATTTTATTGTATAATTTGTCATGTGTTTTATGTAAACTTAGAAAATGTACAGTTTTAATCCCATCATTAACCTTAACTGTCCACAGGGACTTACGCAAGCCATTGCAAGTGTGTTTCCAAGTACTGAACACATGTACTGTGTTAGGCATATTAATGAGAATATGAAGTCACAGTTTAAAGGAGGTGTGTACAAGGAGATGCTCTGGAATGCAGCCAAAGCCACTTCTGAAGGTGAATTCAAGAAAAAGATGGGTGAGCTTAAGTCATTCAACTCTGATGCTTATGATTGGTTAATGAAGATTCAATTAGAATAATGGAGCAGAGCCCATTTTTCAGGTAATTAAGTAACTCACAATGGACAAAACCATATTAATAATCGGTCATATGCTGATATAGTGTATCATTTGTTTAACAGGCAGAGCCAAATGTGATCTACTAATAAACAACATCTGTGAGGTGTTCAATAGGCAGTTAGTTGATGGCAGAGATCAACCCATCATTACTTGTTTGGAATATATCAGAGAGTACTTGATGAAGAAGATTGTGGTAGTTTAGAAAGTGATAGCTAAGACTGTTGGACCACTTACTCCTTCTGTGACAAAAATGTTTGATGATATCAAAAAAAGGCTACCGAGTACAATGTTCAATGGAATGGAGGTTTTTTATATCAAGTAACCGGGCCTTACAAGGATTAGTGTGTTGTTAACATGGATAGAAGGGTGTGTTCTTGTAGGAAGTGAGAGCTGACTGGAATACCATGTAAATATGTTGTGGCTGCAATATACAACATGTCTGAGAATTCAGTGGGAGTTGGTATACCTAAACAATGGGTTCATGCTGCTTACAGACTTGAAACATGGGCACATGTATACTCATTCAAGGTCAACCCATGTAATGGAAGGGATGTGTGGCTAGTAGTTGAGTCTAGAACAGTCATAATACCACCTTTGTACAAACCCCCAGTTGGCAGGTCACCAAAGAAGAGGAAGAAGTCAAATGATGAGATTGCAAGTCAAAGTGCTTCATCAGGAAAGCTTTCTAGGAAGGGCAAGTCAGTCAGTTGTGGTAAATGTGGCAATGTGGGTCATAACAGGAAAGGCTGCAGGGGTCAAGGTGGTGGTTCAAGTCAAGCTGGTGCAAGGAAGGTCTCTGGTCAAGCTGCTGGTTCAAGAAAGGTCTCTGGTCAAGCTGCTGGTGCAAGAAATGTATCTGGTCAAGCTGCTGGTGCAAGGAAGGCCTCAAGTCAACCCAGTGCAGCACAAAGCACATCAAACCAAGGACCAAGGCAAGGTTTTCAAGGACCAATAGCAGGTCCAGCTTCTGGATCACAAAGAAAGACCAAGAAACTTGTGGATCTTTGAACAATATGAATTCTGTTTACTTTCATGTAATTAGGATTATAACTTTAGTTGTCATGCAATAACTCTATGTTTGGCTGACTCTATGTTTGGCTGACTCTGGGTTTGGTTTGTGTTTGGGTTGACTCTATGTTTGGTTACAAGTATTAAATTTATGTTTAGACCTTCTAAAGTCAACTGTTGTTAAGAGTGTACATTGTGTTGCTATTGTTACTGAGTTTGACTTCTAAAGTCAAACAGGGTTCTTACAAAACCATTGAACAAAACCAAATGCTAAACAATATAAACAATGTATATAATAGAGACCAATTTCCATTACTAATATACCAAAACCACTGGTTCTTACATAAACAACATCAGACAACAACAAACAAGATCATCTAAGATCATAGACATAAACCTACATCATCATACTACAACTTCCATCAAAGTACACCAACACAGAACCACTAAACAACCACTAGACCTAAGATAAAAGTAGGAAAAGGGCAAATGCCACCCAACTCAAAATCAAATACTTCTTCAAGGTTTACTGCCACAAGCACCATCATGTCAGCTTCTATCCTATTCCTCGCCCTCAACAAACCCGGTATTATCAACATAGCTCTTTGACACAATGGAGGATCCAAACAGCCAAAATAAATACAACGTAGCCTTCAATCTGTGGGCAACCAAGGAACCTGCGACCTGGATTAGTATCAGTCCAGGATGTTCGGTGACTGCAGGAAGCCCACAAAAACATAAGGCCATTGATCTTAAGGGTTAGGGTTCTTGGGAGTAGTTTTGGATTGGGTGAAGTGGGAATTGGCCGATGTATCGAGGGAGTTATAAGGCGTGGGATTTGGCGGGAAATGATATGTGGGAGTTACAAGGTAACACTGTTAGTCCTTGAGGTGGCTATTAATGTGATATGCCGATTTTACCCCTAACGAAAGAAAAAGTTAACGGGATTTTGGCTGGAGTTGCGGTCAAAGGACCGGTCAACTCAAAATGGACAACCACATGGACGATCAGTGTAATTTTTGAACTTTTAGGACGAAACCTGCAATTTCGAGACAACCACAAGGACGATCTATGTAATTGACTCTTTAAATTAAAACCAGTTTAAAACTTTCACTAACTATACTTTCCATCAATTAAATATTATTCTCGCTTATCAAAATCTCGTTTAATCGATTAGCTTTCTCTCTCTCACTTCAATTCACTCACACTCATCATTTAACCGTAGGTTCGTAGTGATCACCACAAACTCATCATTTATAAACTTCACTAATTTTTATACAAAAATATACCTCGCTAAATACCACACACAACTCACAAACTAATATAAAAAAAATATACATCTGTCACTCACCCGATTCACCATTAAGGTCACGGTGAGTTAGAAGGGGTAGAGTGCAATTTACTACTGTGAGTTAGTTTCCCACTCCGGTCCAGCTAATAAATGTTTACATTGTTATTTTTAGATAACATAAAATGAGTGTTCATATTATTATTTTTAAATTTAAATGTCCTAAAACAAATAGTTTCTTTGTATTTGAACCGATAAAAAGCTTTTAGTGAATGGGAGGTTTTATTGACGACATCGATTATTTTGTGAAAATATGAAGATCGTTGTTTACATCCAGGATTTTAAAAGGCGCAAGACGTGACTTTTACGTTACAAAATAGATCAAGACGTGACGTGAGATGAGCCGTGAAAAGACGCGCTAAAGTGTGATGCGTGACGGGTTTTTTAAATTTTACTCGGATAAAACATATTTTAAAATAAAAATGAATGAAAATTACATTTAAGGATAATTTCTTAACTTTATTCATAATGCTCTATATATATGAAATAAAAAAATACCTATATACTTTCTCCGTCTGAAATTAATAGTTTACGTTTTCCTTTTAGGATGTCTCAATTTAATTTTCCACAACTAAAAATGAATAGAGAAATTTGATAAGTTTACTATATTACCTTTGTTTGAAATTATTATTACAAACTTTAAAGGAGACTTTAATTACAGTAATTAGCTAAGGATAAAACTGCATTATGCTAAAAAGTAAGAAAACAAAAAACAATAATAAATGCATTTTTCTTAAACAAATATTTTATATCTTTAACTTTATTTACATTCCTAGTTAAGCTTTACCATAATTAACACAATGCCTAAACAAAAATTCACAATTTCCATAAACAAAGAATCGCTAATCGCTAACAATAATATATATATATATATATATATATATATATATATATATATATATATATATATATATACACGTGAATTTCACAAGCGATCGAATGAATTAATATTGCAGCAAGACCGGAATCATATACACCAGTTGAAGATGGTAGCAATTTCCCTTACTTTTTACCCTCTTCCGTTACAAATAATTGTTTGTTTTTTAATACTCAATCAACTTCACTTGGGTAGTAAACTACTTATTAGGTTTAGTTTAAAACTTTAATTTGCCTGTTGACTTTTGGGTCAAAACGGGTCTATTTTTTGTTAGAGTTTATGGGTGTGTTTGGCGCGGAGGATTTAGGAGCTTTGAGCGTTGTGATTTATAATGCCCCACTCCTTTGACGAGATTGGGTGTTGTTGTTGTAGAATTTATAATATATTAGCTGTAGCATTAGACAACCGTGGAGTATTATGCGTAATCTGTCCCGTTTAATGCATGATGAAAATTTATTTGTGACCAATTCTGAGTTTTTGACCCGGGTCGAGGTTGCTGGTTGACACCTATCTTGGTTGTTTTGAATTAATGAGTAATGACCATGAGTTCATTTATTTGTACATAACATTTGTTGAGTTTATATTACAGTCGCATTGGAATTTGGTAGTGGAATCCGAAGAAAAAAAATCTTTTTTCCTATTCCTACACAATAAAGTGCCAAAATTATGTTTGCCTAGATTAGTAGCTACATTACGTGATGCTAATAAATAGACATCTCATATAAGGATGTCTATATATTTCTACAA